>CAUJNA010000402.1:1358854-1361354 GCA_963377175.1 Effrenium voratum | reverse complement strand
AGCGAGAGAGTCCAGCGATTTGTCTGGAGCTGATTGGATGTTCCCTTATGGTGTCCGGGCTGTCCGTATTCTGGGCTGCCCTCAGATCCCCGGCTAAACGTGACTAACTCTTAGTGGGTTAAATGGAAACTGCCACTAAACACTAAACGGCTAAAAAGCTAAGGAACCGGATGGCTGGGAGCCACCAAGTATTCAGATCCTCTGCAACTTGTAGGGTAAAAGGAAATAAACTAAACGCCCAAAGACCGGGGATGGCTGGGAACCGCCCGGCAAAAAACAAAACCTGCAAAAAACCCAACACCGTCCCATGTCCTAAAGCGGGATTCAAATCCAATCCACTCCAAACCAACTTTTTCACTCGGTTGCGAAATCTGCTCCCCTGCCATTAGTTATTAGTTGGCAAAAGTAAAAGTCCTAACATCCAAACAAAATGCACCTCTGTTCATCTTCCCTAATTGGTGGCTTGGATCGCAGCACCTCAGCTTGTTTCAAAATTACCAACTATTGAATCCCCCCTTTGTTTTTCTGGGGGGTGGGTGCGGTATGATGTCCGCCTAAGAGACCAGCTCAAATTTGAACATGCCCACCAGGCGATATGTAAACTTCAAACCCAAACAGGCGCAAATATGAGAATTCCCAAAATAGTATTTTGGGGCCCCTTAAAACGAAAGAGACGGAACCCCCTCAAAGCCACTTGGTAAAGGCCACATTTGGGGACCTCCGCATCCAACCCCCAACCACCGCGCGCGCGTTTCTGAGGCGCGCGCAGGCGAGCAGGTGTGCAGGCGCTTGCACGTTTCGGTCGGCCTCGCGCCTGTGGTGAACTGCTCCACCAGGCTCTGGCCCGTCGCGCCGTTCTGCGCTACAATGGCGGCCATGGCCATCATCGCCTTGGGTGTTTTTTGGTCTCCGAGTGGGGGGGGGGGGGTTCGCGCAAGCTCCTCAAAAAAATCCGTGGGTTTTGGGGTGGGCATACCCCCAATTCACCTCCAAAGGCCCTTTTTGCCCGTGGTTTGGTTGGTATGTTTATTACCGATCGTTCTCCTTCTAAAATCATACCCCAAAAGAGGGTGTTGGGTGTAGGGGGTCGGCCTTTTGTTTTCTTCATAGAGCCTTTCGGTTTGGGCTCCTGGTTTGGACCGGAGGGTACTGTTTAGGGCACTTGTAGGGTTCCTGGAATTGGTGGTCCTATTCATATAGGACGGGGTTTCATTGATCCGCGGGTGTGTTGTCGTTTGTTTGTTTGACGTTGTTCTAAAGGGAAACCAAGAGGACCACCACTCTAAGGGTCTCATTTGGGGCAGAACGCGGCGAGTTGCGTCCGAAGCCTCTAGTGGATTCCCATGGAGGCAACCGCGTCCAAAAAGGCCAAGATAGTAAGTGGCCACCTGGGTTATACGAAAAATGTGTTCGCTTTAGGCCGGGTCTTCCATTGTCGCAGCTTTTGGTATGGTACCGAACAGCTGACTGTTTTTGCAGTCACCCAGTGAAAAACAACCGAACAACAACTGCAAACTGCAATTGTGATTGTTGCAGCCCCCCACTACACATGAACAGAACCAAAAGACATGTAAACCTGCCTTTGGCCCGCAGAACACATCTCTACAAAAAGCTTGGGACTATCCCTGACTAACCTTCATCTACGGGTGAAAGTAATTCCGGGCGCGCGCCTCGCCAATTTGTATGGGTAAAGCTGCCCTACCTCACCCTGTCCAGGTCAGTCACATTGAACACCCGGTATGAAAATGGTTGACCCAGAACCATGTAAAGAATTGCCAAGGCGGCCGCGCCCACTTGCGGCTGGGATTATCCCTTTCTACGCTTCATCTACCGGGTGTTAATTGTGACTCAAGCGTTGATGCCTCTTCACTGGGGCGTCTCTGCTTAAAGGGCGCCAGCCCTTGCCGAGGTGCCAAGCGCCCGTTGTTGATCTCCGCCAACAGTTTCTTCTTTTTCTCCTGGCGACCGCAAGTTGGGTGAGCGGAGATGACATCATTCCCTTCATCTTGTATTGGTGAGGAGCCAGGACACTGTATCAAAACAACAAACCAACCCCTTCTGCGATACTAACATCCATGGCTTCAAGCCCACGGATCGCGCTTGCGCGCTCGGTTGTGAGACATGAGCCGGCTCGGTTTTCTCCGTGCCACTTATTTTGTTGTCCCCCAGTCAAATCCTTCGTTCAACTGCCGTCCAATCCCCCTAAAAAAACAGGTCAAACTCCCCTCTAGTTTCCTGTGAAACAAACTCCGGTCAATCCCCTCTAGAAACCGGCAAAATTCCCCCTAGAAACCGGTCAAATTCCCTAGCAATGTGCACCTTCTCCTTTGGCCCCAGCCCACTGCCATTCTGTAGCTCTCTGCAGCTCTCGTTCTGACCCTTGAAGCCATGTGAAACCGCGCGAACATGCACCCACCCTCTAGCTTGGAAACCAGCTCACGTATTTGGAGCCGACGCGCGCACGCCGACAAACACAACACACAACAAAACGCAGTATATA
>CAUJNA010000402.1:1253854-1351354 GCA_963377175.1 Effrenium voratum | reverse complement strand
GATCCGATCCAAGCGTCAGGTTCATGGACGGGGACAGGTATCCGCCAAAGCGGCCGAAGAGGTCGGGGACGATCATGCCGATGGTGGCGACCATGCCTCAGCCAAACACGTGGCGTGGGGGGTTTCAGGATCCCCAGGGAGTCCAAAGGCCTGAGTTAGGGAGGCCGTTTAAACACGGAGGTTTTTTACGGCCTTCTTACGGGGTGTTTACGGCCGTTGACAAAAGGCCTAAGTTACTCAGGCCGAGGAAGCTCTGGGATCCTAGGCTGGAATTAGGACCCCAGCGAAACAAATTGAGATACTGATTGCTTGGAAAAGGTGGAAAACAAAGGGACCCCCAATAAGCTCAGGTGATATCCCCAACAGCATGCGGCACCCCGCAGCCCTCGCAGAACCTCGTGGAACCCTCGTGGAACCTGGTGGAACCTGGTGGAACCCTGGTGGAACCCTCGTGGAACCTTACCTCAGGGCCGCCCCGGACCACCCCGGAGCCTATCTGGGCTGAGACCCCAAAGCTGTCAGCTGTTGGGAAAAAAAGCAAAAATGTAAACAGGGGCGCTAATTCTGGGGAAGGATCCAAAGACAAAAGCAACCCACTTCGGTCCCAGGGATGTTTTTTCGAGTTGCTACGCTTTTGCGGGTTGGTTGAAAGGGGCACAAATGGGGGGTTGATCAATCTTCCCGTTTAGGGCCCCCACATGACCAGAGGTAAAACTTTTCCCAGGTGAACATATCAAATCTCTTCGGTGGCCTTCCAACCAATGGTCATCCCATGTCAAGGAGCTTTTGATCAACCCACACGTGGTCCCGCAGACCGAATCACTTGCTTTTTCGTCCCCCGGAGAAAAACAAAAATCGCAGTGATAGATGTTCTTCAACACCAACGGGGGGATATGAAAACAAAACAGCTGAGCGCAAATTGAAGCTAAGACTCACCCAAGTTTTGCCAGGGTTTCCTTGAGGTTTTCCAGGGTTCCCTGCTTGGTTGCTGTCGACCCCAC
The DNA here is from genome assembly GCA_963377175.1 of Effrenium voratum. Lineage (NCBI taxonomy): Eukaryota > Dinophyceae > Suessiales > Symbiodiniaceae > Effrenium > Effrenium voratum. The sequence goes on along the minus strand of CAUJNA010000402.1, from coordinate 1,350,353 downwards.
TGCAACAAGCGTTTCTTCTTTTTTGATTTGTTTTTTCAGTTCGGAAAACGGGTCCCTTGACTTCAACAAACAAGTTAAAGTCTAAAGGTCCGTTACCCAATAGCATCAAGCCTGGGGTTCCCTGAAGCTTCCAACCCCCAAATTTCCCTCGGCCGGAAACAATCAACTCGTCGAGGCGTCGACGAGTTTGAGCCATCCTTCTCAGACCACACAAGCGCTTCTCTCAGGTCCGCCTGGATTTGGATGTAAACCCTTGGTTCTTGGAGCTACGCGGTGGTTCTGGTAGGGAAGTGGGATATCCTTTCTAGGGTGGCAATGGAAAAAAAATCGGGTTCTTGCAGGGTAAATGGGAAATCCCAGGTTCTTCTCGGGTAAATGGGAAACGCCTGAATGTTGTAGATTGTAAGGTACATGGGAAACCACCCCAACCTCCAATCCACCAATGGATGTGGATTTGGACCCCTGGTTCTTGTAGGGGGTACATGGGGTTTCCCCGCCCCACCTCCAAACCAATCCAAACCACTTCGAGAAAAGCTGATTCTCGGGACACGTTTGCGCCGAGCGGCAGATGCGGCCGTGCTTCAGCTCCAGCTCTCGGTTCTTGCGGAACTTCTCCTCGTCCTCCGAAAAGAAAGGGGCTCGTTTTCGTCGGTGCCTGGACCCTCGAACTGCCTGGAGTCTCCCTAAGGACCCTTAAAAAATGGTTGGTCATTGCCCAATATAATGGTTGGTCATGGGCCCATTTTTGAAGGGTCATGGAGATTCCAGGTACAGGTTAAAACGGGGCTACTCCAAAATGACTCGTTTTGAATTCCCTTTTCAAAGGTCCGTTTGGACTTTGAAACCCAGACCCAAGGAAAACAAAGTTCAAAGGTGCTGGCCAGGGTCGGGCTGGGTTGCTTGACCCATAGGGAACTCCGACGTCAAACTGTCCCATGGGTCCAGATCAAAACCTCGTTTTTGCCTCCTAAAGTTTTTGTTCCCGGAGAACTCACAACCTCCCGACTGTTTCGGAGCTTCAACAAGAGCTATGGGCCCCTGAGGAATTGGTCGAAGTCATTGACCTAGGGCAACCAAAAGAAAGGAACCCAGTGCTTCCCGGCGTTTCGCCACGACAGATCAAGGAAAACAGGGATCCTTACATTACACACCTGAACATTGCCTTTTAAATGGTGGTTTCCCTTTCTCTTGGTGGAAAAAGCCATGTTTCAAATGGTTGCAAAATGTATCTTTGAAGGATCCCTGGAAAATCGTCCATGATACACCTGGAGGCAACAATGCCGAAGGGGTACTTGCTAACATACCACACGAACCAAGGCCACATGCAAGTATGTTCTCATTCAGAGACCAGTTCATCTGCCAAGTTCAGGTAATTAAGAAACAACCCCGCGGGCGGATTCGACAAATGAACCAAACACAACGCATGGAGCATTCTCGAAGGAGACTATGGGATTAGTAGCCCAACTGTGTTCATATATCATGAAACCGCAGAGACGACTTCAAAGAGCATATCTCCAAGAGCTATCCACTGGTAAAATACGTACAATTAGGATAAACGGCGTTACGCAGTTGCATTCCTGGAAAAATGTACATTCGCGAAGTTGATTTGCGCTGGCTTGGGAAGAGTTTTCTCCCATGTCGCCCCCTTCACCTCTTGTACTGTTCCAATAGTTGCTGGAGAATCATTGCGAGAACATTCTCCCCCAACCACCCGGACCTTTTCTCCGTTCACGGCTGAGGCGGAAAACGAAACCCTCACCTACCCAAAGAACTCACATATGAAAACTTAAACTTTACCTTCCTGGAGTCTCCATGACCCTTCAGAAATGGGGTCATTACCCAAAATAATGGGGTCATGGACCCATTTTTAAAGGGTCATGGAGACTCCAGGTTGACGAAACACGCTGGGTATGTGAGAACCAGCTGTACACTGTACACCGCCTGCCACCGGCTTTTAGCAGAGGTCGTCATCACCATAGAGCTGCTCATCACCGCTGCTCTCCGAGGCAGCCTTCGGCCCAGTGGATTTGCATGGGAAAAAGGCATTACCCCCGACTCCAAACGCCCGGCCTTTTTTGGGGTATCATGTCGACCCTCTACAAAAAAAGGAGGTATTTACCCTGAAGAACCATGTTTTCCAAAAATACATTTTTTTGAAAAACCAGGGTTTCCATGGTAAATACTGATCCCTTTTTTAGTAGAGGGTCGACAAATCATACCGACTAAAAAAGGTGGGTATTGGGTGTAAGGGGTATATTCATATTATGTTGCTAAAAAAAACACCCAGAACGCCTCAATAACAACTGCATTTTCCTATGTCATGTTGGGATTGAATTTTCGATTTTGGGCCGTTGGACCTCATTTTTCGGTTAAACTTGTGTCCACCAACCACTAAGGGGGTTCCAACTTAGCCAGGTGGCAACTGGCCAGGCGGAAACCTCAGGAGGAGCAGAATCCGGAAGCTGTGAGATCTCATCCGTGTCCTCCCCATCGGACAGAACCGGACCGGACAAGATGTCTGCAACTTCTGCGAAGAATTTGCCCGCAGGCTGCCGCACCAATACGTGGACATGGTCGTCGTAGCGAGTCTCATCAAAGTTCACCTCAAGCGGATTTCCAAGGCGAAGAAGAAATGGCACGACCAAACATAAACTAAAAACGCCACCCATGCAAATCCCTATTTTACGACGGAGGTGAGGAACCCCTTACAATTATCATGGTTCCTGGCTTGGAAAACACCGTTGGTTGATTTTCAAGGGAACCCTTCCCTCCAGGCTTCCCAAACAAACTCCAAACTCCAACACAGGCCTATCGACCTACCCACTAAGCTTTCAGATCTTTTGCAAAGAACATATAACAAGTCGAAAACCAAAAGCTGCCAGGCGCCTTTTGTCTTGACTTTATATGATTTTTGTTCACCTCAACCCCTCAACGTGCGACGAACAAAACCGAACCAACTGAACCTGGAGCGGCCATTCCGCAAAATGAAGTCAACCCCCGAAAAAACTTCCCGCTGCCTTTCGCGCACCCCGATCTTTCGCGGAGGGAGTTAGAGCAAACACCAACGGCCACCGAATACGCAACTCCTTGCAAGGACCTTTTGATCAAACCCCCATACCCCCTACTCCAAATACCTACCTTTTTTTAGGGTAGCCCTAGAAAAAGTGGGTATTTGGGAGTTTCTTAAAATCAGGGAGCGATTCCTTCCTCCTTTTGGTTTCCCCTGAAGCCATCCAGGGGACAGCAGGACAATTTGTACCTGAAGTGCACTTTTCTGGCGCAGGGGTCCTTCTAGAGACTCCAGACGTACAAAACGTCTAGGTGTGTGGGTGTGTGTTGTTTAGGGGGGTCCCCACGGTTTTCCGTTTAGTTTTCCCTTTAAAACCACAAACGAACAGGTGGCCTCGAAAAAAGAAGACGCACTCAACATGCCTCGCATGCTTTACTACAGGTTAACATGGAATCAACACAACCACTCTTTGTAGAATCCTTTTAGGAAAAATGCATCTTTGTTTGGGGTTCCTGCAGCCTCAAAACTCCCTTAAAAACCGGATTCCATGAGTTGAAGCTACGTAAAACCCGCGGCCCGGTTTACCCCCGGTCGGCTCGCCAGGTCGCCAAGACCACGGGCGTGTTGCGGCGCAGAGCCTCGCCGGGGAGCTCGTTGGCAGGCGCCACGATGAGAGTGGAGCCAACCACAATGAGCAGATCGGCACCTGAGTTGAAATGAAAACCGATCGCTACAAAAGTACAACATTTGTGAACCCAGAACCATGTACAGGATTAAGAAGGCGGCTATCCGCAGCTATTTCTGGTTGGGATCATCCCTTACTAACCATCATCTACCTGGGTTTTGATTGTGGCTCACCTCGGGTTTCATAGCGGGGCTGTGGGGTGGGTGGGTGGGGTGAGGGTTAAGGCCGGGTTCATGGGGGGCGGGTTAAGGCCGGGGACGGGGGAGGTGGTTCATGGGGGGCGCTTTGGTGGGGGGGAAAGGTGAAGGGGGTGGAAGTTCATCGGGTGGAAGTTCATCTAGGTCCAGTGGAATTCCATAGGAGAAAAAATAAGGATGCATCCGACTTTTTCTGGTTGGTCGAGTACAAAAGGAATCGGAACCCTTCTTCAAAAAGTTGAACCAAAGGCGGAATTCACTACTGGGTCCTCCAGTTTTGGAGGTTAGAAGAGGGCTACCAACTTTTGTCTGTAGTCCATTTTAGTAGGGGAACCCTCCCCAAAAGGGCACTACTGGGGGACCTCGAAGTTTATGGGTGGGGCAGGTAGGGCCCGTGAGGAGCAATCTTTACGTAAAAACTAGTTCGCGAAGCGCACTCCCGCAGCTCTTGCTCGAAATTCGCAGATCTAACTACACAAGTAGTTCGCGGAGTACATTCCCCCAGCTCCGGCAGTACAAAAGAAGTACAAGAAGAGGTTTCCGGCTCGAAATTCGAAGATCGCGACTTTTAAGCGCAAAGGTACCCAGAGCTTCCTCGGCCCGAGTAACTTAGGCCTTTTGTCAACGGCCGGTTTCAACACCCAGAAAAAAAGGCCGTAAAAAGCCCGTAAAAAGGACGTAAAGACCCCAGTAAAAGGCCGCAAAACACCTCCGTGTTTAAACGGCCTCCGTAACTCAGGCCTTTGGACTCCCTGGGGTAGTACACGAAGTGCACTCCCAAGAATTCGCAACTTCTGGGAACAAAAGTAGGAAGCCAAGGACCCTCTCTCGGAGCGGCTGTAAATTTCGCCTTGTTTTTGTTTAGCACACAAGTAGTCTACACGAAGTGGCAGCTACTCGCAGCTACTCTGAATCTAATAGAATCATTGAATCAGCCATTCAAGCTTTAGGATTCTTTTTGCCATGAAGATCTCAAAATGTTAAGCAGGGATCCTTACATTATACACCTGCACATTGCAACTTGTAAATGGTGGTTTCCATTTCTCTATTTTGGTGTTGAAAAAGCAACATGTTTCAAATGCTTGCAACATGGAGATTTCCTTTAAGGATCCCCGTTAAGCCGATCGCATTGTCAGACGTTTTGCCGCTAAAATGTTCGTATCGTTTTTGTGCAGACTCCCTCCATTGGCCCGCCCGGGGCTTCAAGCGAGCCCAGGGGCTCGGCCATTTGGGCGCTTCCAAAGAAATCTCCGGAGGCTCTGAAGTAACAAGGTTGAAACGAACATGGAAACTATCCATGTTTTTTTCTGATATATATATATATATACATACATATATATATATATATATATTACCCTTCAGTCATGGTGGGGATTTGCAAGGTTCATTTTTGGTTGTCAAGCCAGAAGCCAGCTGATGGCAGTCAGCTAGTCAGCTGAGCCCTAACTACCATGTTCTTACAGAACTGGTAGCTCCTTAGCCCCCAGGAGCTTCCTCCCAGCTGAGGGCGGCACCAATCACAGCCTCGCGCGCGCTCTCCACTGCCCCATCTGGCATTGCCTGGTCGAACATCACCTGCCAAAATCAACCTGCACCAAAACCAGCAGGGGGAAATAATAAGAATATCCATTTTGAAGCAAATGGAAGACTTGGTTGCTGTTGACCCCTCTGCAAAAGGTTTAATTTTTTGGGGGGGGTTAGTGGAAAACACCTTTATTTTAAAAAAGGTTAAAGTCTAAAGATCCAACCCAATAGCAGTCAAGGAAGACTCAGTATAAGAAGGGTCTGTGTTTTTCAGGATTGGGACCCCCCAAATGGCGGGTTGTCCTGTTGGCTTTCCTTTAAAACCACCAACAACGGGCATGATTTGTGTTTGTTTGCTTACTGCCGGCGAACGTCATTTGGCGGGTTCTGGACCCTCCCCCCCAAAAAAAGGAAAAGGGTGCCACTGAACAACTGAGGGCAAAAGGGCAAAAGGACACTACTGGGGACCCAGCAGCTCTGGCCCTTTTCTTTTGTCAACCCAGTCACAGTCTCCGAGCGAAGTGGAGCTGTGCATTTGGGACACAGGGGCACAGCAGCATCGCTGACTTGATCCATGCCACCGGCCGAATAATCGCAGACTCCTGCAGGGCACTATAGCTCTAGTTGTGGGTTGAAACAGGCCGGGTTTTCCGAATGGGACCCACAACAAGTTGTTTTTTGCAGAGAAGTGAACAGCAACCAAGTACTCTAGGGCTACATTCCCCATTCTTTCCAGGCTGGTTTTTGGAAAGAAGGATTGTTGAAAAGAATGGGGAATCAACCCCTAGAATAGTTCCCCATATTTGCCGGCCGGTTCAAAATGGACCCTGTGGATCCATTGTTGACCGGGTTTTGTTGGCAACCAAGCAAACCACCCTTTGAAACCAAAAGGAAAATAGCTGGTTATCTACTAGGTGGATAACTGGGATCCACTCGGGGAGTATGACGGAAGCCCCCTAAAATGAGTGGTTGGATGTTGATTTCCCTTCAAAGTGGCCAGAAGGCGGTTCCCCAACACAAGACACACCATCAACAACCTGGCGGTTCAAACAAAAGTGTTGGAAACCCTCATCCATAACCCGAGATATGGTAGCAAACATCCGCCCTTGTAATTCTGTAAGTGGTTTTGGGTAGGCAATTTTAATACCGGGTGTTGAGTATGACTCATATATGGGTGTGTCAAGGGCAGCCCGGTGAAACATCACCCGAGGAAATTCGGTTGAACAGCGGTGGTGAAACCACCCAACTTGGTTGCTGTTGACCCCTCTGCAAAAAAAGTGTCTGCTTCTGTGAGTCTAATTCGGACGACTGTTTCAACCAAAAAGTTAAAGCGTTACCAAATAGCCATGAAGCCAAAAAGGGAACCCTTGGGTATCCATTTGGACAGGAAAAAGGGGACATGAGCTCCTCAGTTTCCTACATACAGGCCCATGTACTCTGCTCATAGAGGTCCTTTGGGTTGAACATAGAGTCGGGCTTCCCTGGTAAACGGATGGCATACAACCGAGGTAAACTGTTCAACAAAACGAACCTAACAAGGACACCTGTGATTCCCACCCTTAAATTGTGAGGTCTACCCAAAATGCTTGGGTCTCCTCCCCCCCTTTCTTCAAGGGTCCTGACCGGAGATTCCGGGTACCCTTGTTGGGGTTGGAAAGGGGAACCACAAGGACCACCACTTGGGTCCCCCTTTGAGACACACACCCCATACTGGCCCATACTTGGTTGCTGTTCACTTTTCTGCAAAAACCAACTTATTGTGGGTGAAACACAACTTGTTATAGGGTCCAACAGAGGAAAACCCGGCCTGTTTCAACCAACAAGTGCAAAGATCCGTTGATCCGCTATCAAATAGCAACAAAGCATACTGGGCTGCCCTCAGATCCCCCGCTAAAAGTTCAACTGTTAGTGGGTGTAATTCGGAAATCCAACCACTAAACCCAAAGAAGGATCTAAGAAGCTAAGTGGAAGCGCATGGCCTTCGGGAGCCACCAAGCATACTATGGCGCCTTTTTGAGGACGGTCCTTCTCCGAAAACCTCCGGGTTGAGCCTGGTTCGTTGGTCAGCGCAAATGATGGTTCGCATGTGGCCGTGGAGTTCGTTCCTGACCAGACTGAGATCCCCCTGCTCAGTTCTTCAGTGATCCTGGAAAAACAAAGAGAGGGAACCCTTTTTTTTGGCTTGGACCATTTTTAGTAGGGCAGCCACCAAAAAAAAGGGGAGAAAGGGTGCCACTGAACAACTGAGACTGTAAAGAGATTGACTTTTAGCTAGTTGAACAGTAAAATGATGGAAAACCAAAGAGGCGAGAAGTCAAACAACAACAAAAAAGGTAACCCAGTGCTCCCAGTTACCACTATAGTAGGCAAACCAAGTGTCTTTACCTCACGGTTCTACATGATGGTATATATAGGTAACTGGATTCACTGGGTAAGGTAAGTCTGGCACTGATTCATCTTGCGGTCGCTCACACCTCCCTTCTGGTGCAGAGAATCGATGTTCCTTGGCTCAAATGCTCTTGTTTTGGGGACTTCCATTTTGGGGGTGTTCCTTTTGGTTTCCCTTTAAACCTACCTGGAGTCTCTTTGACCTTTTTGTAAAATTGGTTCATGACCCGACTATAATGACCCCATTTTTGAAGGGTCATGGAGAATTCAGGTAAACCGGTAAACCTCCAAAAGCTACGGCTGTAGTGGCATACCTCATGAAATCTAACTCTCACTTCCTGAGGGGACGGGCCAAAACAAGCCTAAACTTTCGGTGTGCCACAAACATAGTCCAACATCCAAAAGTTTCAGGTCCACCTGGAGTCTCCCTAAGGACCCTGAACAAAATGGGATCATTACCAAAAAGAAAGGGTCATGACCCCATCTTTAAATTAGGGAGACTTCAGGCAGCAACTGAGGGCGCGAGAAGTCCACCGGAAACCGAGGTTCTGTGTGATAACCGCATGGAGCTTGCCCCGCCGCTCCAGCATCCCGAAGAACCTGTGGCCGGGGTTGGGCTCTGCGGCCGAGATCTCGCGATGCAGCTTCCGCTCCAGCGACCACCACGCCGCCCTCACCTCTGGGTCGTTGTTGAAGTTCTTGACCTCCGAGCGACGCTTTGGGAAAGGAAAGCCCAAGGGCAAACCACAAGATTGGTTTCGTGCCCTATTTAAAGACACTCCCATGTGATTTTCAGACCTCAGCCTCAAAATGCAAAAGCAACAAATGCAAACAAAAACAAAACTAAAAGCATATTCCGAGACCAGAGCGCCGTCATTTGCTGGGGATCGAACTCCTTCCAAATCGCCCCACCCTTGTCGCCGCTGCGGAAGGGTGTGAGGCCGGACTCCACGGAAATGCCGGCGCCAGTGAGCGCCACAATTCCTTCCATTGGCCATTCGCCACGCCCCCCAGGGAAAACGGGGAAAATCTGGCAAGTGTATACTCCCTTTACAACCTGGTGACTGTAAAACATATTCTTGAGCGAATGGAAGGAAAGGACACCATCCAGCGACTAAACACAAATACGCTTGAAGCAGGGCAAATAACGCATATTCTGAACCCAACAGCAAGAAAAGAGTATAAACATTCAAAATGGGAAAACATATTCACAACACTCTTTCAACAACACTCTCATATTCTCAACGCATTGTCGAAACATACTTAAGCACATGGAAGATTCGCGAGGACTTTTGCACCAGCCGCGCCACAGACTTGGCATCGCTGCGCTGACGTGGGCGAGGGTAGTCAACTCCCAAGGACCAATCCTGCCATGGTTGCGCACCAAAAAATTGGGGACACGCAAATAAAACCATGTGAGTCACAATCAAAACGTGGTACAAAAATGGAACAAAGAAGGTGGCCGCAACTATTTCCGGCTGGGACTGCCCCTTACTAACCTTCATCTACCCGGGTTTTGATTGTGGCTCATGCGGGCGTGGCTCAAAATTTAAGAGGTGGGGTTACGCAGGTTTCAGTCTCTGTCCATTGTCAAATTGTAGTACCTGTTTTTGAGCCACAGCCATGTGTCTTGGCGCAGAAGCTGGGTACACCCAAAAAAACATTCTGACCTCAAAGTGTTTCATGTTTATCTTCCATTTGCTGAAGCCCCCAGGAAAAAATGAAGAATATTTCCAGAGCATAGTGATGAATTCCTTTTAAAACCAACAAGGGACAATAACAAACATTCTTAAGCAAATCCAAGTCATAGTCAACCTCAATGAAAGTTGAAGTTCTCATCCAAGAATCTTCCCTCACGCTGCGCTCGAAGGCGTTGAGCTCTGGCGACAGTCCGGCATCAACGTGGCTAAGGCCTCAGCGGGGAAAAACCGTGGCACTCTTTTCTGAGTTGATTCGAAGGGAAGCCCAGAACCGCCGAAAAAAGTACCTCAACCCTCAAGATTCCATTGAAAATGGGCTATAGCCCCAAAGTTTATGGGGTGAATTCCCTTTTTCAGGTACACCTTTTAAGAGGGTTCAGGTAAACGCAGCCAACAAACACCAGGCGCCATCACTGGACACCAAAACCCCTACACGTTCGAACATTGCTCCCGAATCGACGGAGCAAAAGGTCGACAACCACGGGTTGCCGCCGGAAGACCGGAGGGGTCCCGCACTTCCAAGCTCAGCTTTCCCGAGTCACCCGCCAGCACCCCCTCCAGGCGCCGCAAAAAGAGGTCGAAACTCTTCCTGAGCGCAACAGGTTGCGCTGCCTGTTTTCTGATCGGCGAAAAATGAAACTTTTGGTGGGTTAAATCAAAACCCCTACTAAACCCTGAATTGTCACGTTCTTTTTAGATCCCCTGTTTTAACTTTTAGTGGGTTCAATTCGGAAACCCGGGCCCCACTAAACCACTCAAATTCTCAAAAGGTGCGGGAGACCAAACTGGTGACCAAACGGACCTTTGAAAAGCAACATGTAACGGAAGCGGCACACCCGATGAAGCCCTGAGTTGTCCTGTCCATAGGCCAAGCGTTTTAGAGGGCCACTGGGAAGCAAATCGGGAAACATGACGCGGGTAGATCCCTCGTTTGGTGGATTCCTCTTGTGTCTACCTGGAGTCTCCATGACCCGAAATAAAAATGGGTCCATAACCAACCATTATTTTGGGTATGGGTCAAAATTAAACCAGGAATCGGACCGCAGGTGTTGGTCCATGTTTCCACTTACCAGGGCAAGCCATTTAAAATACTGATTTTTGACAACCAGAGCCATTTTGGGTAATGACCAACCATTTTTAAAGGGTCCTTAGGGCAACTCCAGGTAGTCCCGGGCTTCGGACCGTGGATTTCGGGGGCTTAGGAATCAGCGCGCCTCGTGTTGGGAGTTTGTTTTGTCAAAGGGAAATCCCCTGCCAAACCAAAAACAACAACCCCAAAAACTCCCCACCTTGCTTTATTCTCGGGGCTGATTCCCCTTCTTTTCAAACATGGTTCTTTTCAATCCACAGTTGTTTCCTTAGGGCTTTTGGTGGCTTTCTGGAAAGGATCCCTGGAAAGAATGGGGAAGCTACCCAACTTGCTATATGGGTGTCCCCTTTTTATGGGTGGCTCGTCTTTTTTTAAAACTCAAACAAACAGCCAAAATGGAAAACGGGAAGCAACCCGCTGGACCTTGGAAGATCCTCAACCTCATGCACTACCACCCTTGCAAGGCTTTGTCGTTGATTTCCAAGGGAGTTCGAACCACTTTCTGAGGTTCTCAAAAAGGAAAGGTAATTTATATATATATATATATATGTGTCTTTTGGAGGATACCCAGTTTTGCGGTCTAAAGGGCAAAGGGAAAGCCAAGCGATTTGTTGAGGCTTCCCCTGTAGAGTGGCACCAATCCAAACAACCAAAGGGAAAGCCAAGCGATTTGTTGAGGATCCAAACCACCAATTCAGGGATGCCTAAAACCTCCCGAAGAACAACATGTTGGAGGTTCCAAAAAGGGAAATGGAGAGAACCCTGTTTAAACCGGGACACGGAGGCAGCCTCTTTGTGGACTGGATTTTGGAGCTTTGGTGGATAAGAGCCAGAGGTTCAAATCCAAATCCAAGCCACCAATCCAAACCGCGGAAAGGGTGACCTGAGTTGTAGTCCCTCGTTTTGGGTGCAGAACAACCAGCAAAAACAAGGACGAACAGAAACGCTGGGTTCCTGAAAGGGAAATGGAAGAGAAACCCAGCTTGACAAAAAGGACTTGGAGGAACGCCGCGAAAAAAACATAGCAGGCCAAATACAACTTGCGGCATCCAAATCCAAACCAACAAGTAAGTTAGCTGAGACATGGTTTCGGAACCCCTGTTTTAAACAAGTCCGTGGATCCATTTAGCCCGTTTTGTAGGTAACAAAGGAAACACCCATTAAAAACAAGTTGAGCATGGATCGAAGGGTTACCTGCTAAATGGACGAAACGGAACAAACCACAGATGACTTTTTGGACAAATAGATGGCCCTTGTAAATGGATGGCATCAAGCCCATTTAAACCAGTGGACCCCACTTATCTGAAAAGTCTACTTTTGTCCAAAAGCCTATTTAAGGGATCCCCGAGTAAAGGGCCCTTATCATGGTGAGCTCGATATACCCTCGGCGAGCTCGCAATTGTTTACCCAAACTATGCGATGAAAAGGACGCCTAGGGCCTAACCCCCGACTCCAAATACCCGCTTTTTTTAGTTGGTATGATGGGTCGAGCCTCTACTAAAAAAGGAGGCATTTGCCTTGGAAAAAAAAGGTTCTCCAACAAATGCCGAGCTTCCACGCGCTCTCCGGGTACCGCGCCTTCGCCTCTTCAACCTCTCGCTGCACGCGCTCCAAAAAGAGCCGCAGGCTGCCCTGGAAGCCCTGGTGTTGGAGACTGCCCTGCTCCTTAGAGAAAAACCAGCGGCTTCACATGGCTCGTCGCTGTGTTTGAAGTGGCACCTCGACCCTCCAACTGCCACTAAAAAAGGGAATTCAACCCATAAGTGTGGGCTACGATAGCCCATGTTTAAAGGGAATTTTGAGGGTCCAGGTACACCAGTTTGGATGAAACAAACTCCTTAGGTAGGCAACCTCCATTTGCTTTTTCGTCCCCTGGCAAAACAAATAAGATGTTTCCAGTCATAGATGTCCTTGGAACCCAGCCAGCGCCCGAACTCTTTGCTTTACTTGGCCCAACTTCAAGAAGTCTCAGCAGAAAGCATGTTCTATCATGCTGTCCATGCACCGGGCACTTCAAGAAGTCTCAGCAGAAAGCATGTTCTATCATGCTGTCCATGCACCGGGCATCCCAAAGTCTGAATTGCATTTCCGGAGAGAGGTCTCTTGGAACCTTGTCACTTCCACCAAAAATCAGATTGAATCAGGTCTGGTTTCTTATTGCCCAACTCTGGTTGGCACAACGTAGACTTGTGACCAGATTCTGGTTCAAGTTGTTGCCCAACCTCAAAACCCAAACAATTGGTTTGGGATTGTTTAGGAGTCTCCCCCAAACTGGCCCTTCGGTGTTCCTTCGGTTTCCCTTAAAAGCCGAACCCAAACAAGTGGTTGCGCCGACCCCAAACCGCACGGTTTGGAAGCCATGGGATCCCAGGCTCCACCTCGAGCTCGGGCATGCGCCACAGGGCTGCGTTGGAGATGGCGATGGGGAAGTCCAGGTCGCCCGTCCCGACGCTGACCTTAACTTGCCAAGCCCACCGTCCCCCCTACCTTAAGGGGAAGAGGGGGGTCCCACAACTCCCATTTTATTCAGTCTTCCCCACAAAAGGAATCCCACTTCCTCCCAAGGTGACTATGGAATGAAGTGGGAGGAATTCCCTTACAGAACTTGAATGGGTTGCCCTAAATGGAGATCTCCAGGGGTCGAAATCCCTCCCTGAAAAAAAACAAAAAACATATGTCCAAGAGTGAGAAACGTCCTTTAAACGGAAAATAACATAAGTATATATTATTAAGCAAATGGACGTCATATTCTTGTATAAGCTCTTTTAAAACCGACAAAGGAAAATGCGACATATATTATTATAAGCAAATTGAAGTGACTCGGATGTGGCAGCCCTGCGAAGGCAAGGCGTGCAAGTGGTCGCGCGCATCAAAGCTCGCCATGGCCGAAGCGGCCTCGAGCGGCCGCGGCCTGCCCTTCGCTTAGTCTCTGAGCCGAATTCTGTGGAGCCGCCCGTGCGCCAAGAGAATCGAGTAATACTGTCGTTTTTTGAGGGTTCCCGTTGTTGGTGGGTTCTAAAAGGAAGCCAAAAGGAATGCCAACCATTTTGGGTCCCCCCAGAAAAGACGAGCCACCCATATGTTTGCTTCAGCCAACAACCTGAAAAGAAAAGTCGGCTTGACTAAGCTGGAACCCTTCCTCCGTTTCCGAGGCAGTGCGGGCTGTGGCACAAGTAGATGGAAGGACACTTAGTACCAGCGATGATGACGATGACGACGACGACAATGATGACAGTGACGATGATAGAAACAACAGTAAGTAGCAGTAAGTAGCAGCAGCAGCAGCAGCAGCAGTAGAAGTAGCAGTAGCAGTAGCAGTAGCAGTAGCAGCGGCAGCGGCAGCGGTAGCAGTTGTAGTGCAGTAGGAGGAGTAGTAGGAGTAGGAGTAGGAGTAGGAGTAGGAGTAGGAGTAGGAGTAGGAGTAGGAGTAGGAGTAGGAGTAGGAGTAGGAGTAGGAGTAGGAGTAGGAGTAGGAGTAGTAGTAGTAGTAGTAGTAGCAGTAGCAGTAGTAGTAGTAGTAGTAGTAGTAGTACTTGTTGCGTGCCTTTAAATTGTCTCAAGCCCGAAAACGGAAACTCCCGAAGCGAGGACACCCTTCCGAGAGATTAATTTTCCTCCAAGGCAAAGTAATGTTGCCAAAAGATCAATGAACCCGTCTGAACCCAACCACTAAACCCAGTTGGACACCCCCTATTGATACTCTGGGGATTTATTCTTCCGGGGTCAACATTACACGGTGGGTCCGCATCAAAATCGGGGTCCCCCCAAAAAATCGGGGGCGCGCCCTTTTGATTTCCCCTTAAACCCGCCTTAAAAAGGGTGCCCTCAAAAAAAAACACCCACGCGGGCCAGCCTAGAAATTCCCGCCCCCGCCAGCTGACTTAGAGGATCCCCTTGCCAAGCGGGTGGTTTTCGATGTATCCTTGAAGGATTCCTGCTAGGTCCTCCAGATTTGGAGGATAGAATAAGGCTACCCCTTTTTTTTTGTGGACCCTCCCCACCAAAAAAAAGGGGCTTAAAAAGGGCACCGATCGCTGGGGGCACCGATCGCCTGCTCAGGACCTAGGTCGGTCATCGCGTAAGGCCCACGGTTTCACCCGCGGTTCCGAGCTCCTGGAAGGCCATCATGCCGAAGGGGTCCCAGTAGCCCAAGGGAGGGCACGCGCCCAGCTCCTGTGACGCGAGACTTCATGGAAGCCAAGTGCGAAGGTTTCAGGGGGAGGTCGAGATGACTTCATGGAAGCCAAGTGCGAAGCTTTCCAGCAAAAAGGGGTGGGGGGTTGGGAAGTCTTGGAGGGTTTTGGGAGCTTTCTAGCTCTTCTTCTTTAGGTGGAACGGTCTTCTTTAGGTGGGGAACGGTGTGTGGATTGGTGGGTTGCGCTTGGGTTTTCAGGGAAGGGGTATGGTCCAGGGATCTGGATGGGTGAGCCATAGCTTCAATGCAAATGAAACATGACAGTACGGGTATATGCTGATTGACATGTAAAACATAGAGACACAGTATCTCTATATAGAGGTGGTACGCAAAACTCATGCATCCAGTATCTAAGCGACTGTTTCTACTACAGCGCGACTTTTTTGTGTTTATAAAGTTGCTGAGGCAGTAATAATCAAGAGACTTTCCAGGTTTGATTTCGGATGTGAGGAACTTATCTAGCATTTGCATGAGGCCTTGCACATATCTCCTTGCATTGTCTCGTTACTGGTATATGTGTTAATATATGTGTATATATACATAATATCCAATTCCATCTGTTACATCTGTACGCACACGTGTACCTCCGTACCACCTACAACCTTCCTCAGCATGCTATGTATAAGCTGTATGTAAGCAACAGAACACTCCGAAACTCCACCCGACTTGTAATCAAAACCTTTCACTAGGTCCGCCAGTAGAGAGGTTTGAATAAGGGTACCCTTTTTTCTGTCGTCTATTTTAGCAGGGGAACCCTCCTCCAACAAAGGGGCCAACAGGGCACTGGGGGACGTAGAAAGCCCTTGTTGAGCGCACATGGTTGAAAAATCAAACACCTCTAACTTGCCGCACCACTCGAAGGATCAAGTGGTTCTTCAAAAACATATCCTAGAAAAAGGCCGGGTATTTCGAGCTTACGGGGGTACATTGAACATGTCCGATTTCCAGCCATGCTCTCTTGTTTTCGGTTTGGCGCACAGGTCGTAAGGCGCGGAGGCACAACCCCCGCGAACAGAGCACGCAGTAAGGTCTTCTTCCATTTGCTTACGCCCGGACAAAACTAAACATATTCCAGGGGTACCTTCCATTTCCATTCTAAACCCAGGGATCCAATTCTTTCTAGAAAACCTCCGGAAACCCAGTTGGAAAACGGTTTTCTTTTTGCAAAGAACGATGGTTGAATAGAATGGGGGAATCAACCGCTAGACATAATGTCTAGTAGGGATAGCCTCCCTTCAAAACCAACATGGGACCTTGAACAAAACAAACAAAGACTTACGCAAGTGGAAGTCTTCGTGATGCACCATTGTACCCGGATTTTGATGGCGGGTGATTTCGCCATGGTAAGTGTATACTGTATGAACCTGCAATGATGTGGCAGCTAGGTTGACGACAGAGGCAGGATCTATATAGTGCTTCTGCGGATGATTGTTTTTCCAAATCCCGTTTTCATCGCCATTGTGTCAAAATCCAGAACCCTGTTTCATGTGCTTTTACTTTGCCTGGCTACCGTTGGCCTCCGTTCATCCATTGGTGAACATGGTGAATACACACCCCTAGAACCCCAAACGGCCACTTTTTCTCGGTCAAAAGGCGTATTTGGCCTTATGACCATTTTTGGGGGGCAAAACCTTTTGAACAAAAAAACAGCCTTTTGGGGCTCCAGGCCCTTTATGTCACATGTAATGTGTTTGTAAGCCACAAAATGGTGGCTTTCCTGCTCTTTTCCCCTTAAAACAAGCCTAACAAGGATCACCCGCAGCCCCTTTTCAAAACGTTGAGGACCCCGACGCGTTAGATCTACGGGACTTTGTCAATTCCCGAACCTTGAAGGGAATCAAACTTGGCGGCTACCTTCCCGCAACCTCAGTCGGCTCGCTCGCGCCTTGGAAGGGTCGAACTGCGCAAAGGCGCCCTGGCAAGGCTCAAGTTCATCGCTTTTGGGGGGGGGTCTCCAAAGTTTGCTGGAGATCTCCAAAATGTGGCTGTGGGTCAAACATGCATACCCAAAATGGAACCCTGATAAATGGAACCAAAGACTAAAACCTGTGGTCCCGTGGTGGGTTTATGTTGACCCATACCGGGCCCATACCCAAGTGTTCATTGAAAGTGCAACCCTGGGGTCGAGTTACCATCATGAAAACAGCGTGGTGTATACAACCACCATGATTTACCTAAGACTTGTCCTCCAAATTGGGTCCAAAGCTTTGGGCCGATGTTTGTTCATGGGCATGCTTCTGGACGCTTTGGGAATAGGGGCAACCAATTTGGCTTAAAAAACCAGTCTCCAACTTTTGGAACCACAAAAGGGGAGATGGGATTTGGAACCCAGTCTCCAAAAAAAAGAAACCGTCTCCAAGATGTGGAACCAACAAAAAGTGGGGAGGGGGGGCTAGGGACCCCAAAAGTCGGGAGGGGGGGATGGGGAGACCCAAGATTTGCTGGCGCCCCACACCCCAACCCGGCCCTTGTTCGTGGTCCGGCCCTGGAGCAGCGCCCAAACTTCACCGATTCCCGCAAGGCTCATCTAGTAGGTTGCACTGTACTACTTGTAGCCTATATAAACCTCAAATGAGTCATAATCAAGACCCGGTACTGAGATGGTACACCCAGAACCATGCTTCAAGAATTAAGAAGGCGGATATCCGCAGCTATTTCTGGTTGGGATCGTCCCTTACTAACCTTCATCTACCCGAATCGGTTTTGATTCCGCGTGGCTCAAATGAGCCAACAGGGGAGTCCAAAGGCCTGAGTTACGGAGGCCGAAGAAAAACACGGGTGGGTGTTTTTTACGTTGCCTTCTTACCGGGGTGTTTACGTCCTTTTTACGGGCCTTTTTACGGCTTTTACGGGGTGTTTACGTCCTTTCTACGGGCCTTTTTACGGCTCTTACGGGGTGTTGAAACCGGCCGTTGACAGAAGGCCTAAGTTACGGCCGAGGAAGCTCTGGGAGCCTTTAGAAGCATGTAGATCCAAAAGTCTACGCCTGGCCGTCGTTGAAGGGCGAGATGTGCCCCGCCGTCAGCTGCTCGATGGGCGCCTGGCCTGTGAGCCCGTTCCTCGCATCTGCATCGCAAGGCGCAGGCTACTGCCTGTCTCGGGGGGGGGGGGGGACCGGGTAGACCTGGACACTCAAAATTAACTTACGTAAAAATCGGAATTAGAGATCAACCCAAAATTGTGGTTGGTGAAGTCTTGTTTTTAAGCTGGTAGCTTGAGGGTTCGGGTATATCTGCAGCGGCCCAGTTTGGACCTACATAAAGGTGATCACCTTTGGGGGCCACTAAAAGTGGACCAAAGCAAAATGTCTCAAAAGGCCGATTCGCTTTGTGTTGAGGAATGGTTTGGTTCCTGTGATTTTGGGCAATCTGCCTGAACCCTCAAACTGCCTCTAAAAAGGGAATTCATTCACCAACCATTTTGAAGGGGATTTTGTCAAACACAATTAATGGACATTGAATGGGAAAGTGAACGTTACAATTTGGGCTACTCTCTAAACCAGAGGGTCCAAGGACCCCATATTTGAGGATTTGAAGCATCTGTAATTGATGAATCCCCTTGAGCCCAACCCAAAGCCGCAACTATGGGGTACTTAGGACCCTCTGGGTAACCCTCTTTTCAGTTGGATTTTGTTGAGGGTCCAGGTGGACGTTGGCTTAGCAATCGGAAAGCCAACTCCTGAAATTCGGATTGGTCCAACTCGAGAGCCTTGAAATGAGCCATGCAGAATCCACTTGCCATGCCGACGTTGATGGATTGCCCTCGAGTTCGACACAGAACGTGGTTCTTATCGTGCTGGTGCGATAGGTTGGGAATACGGGAATGAACCGTTTCGGGGATTCCTGAATAAAGGAAACCACCAGTTGGATGGTTTTTATACGGGTCATTCCGTTTCTCATTTCCTGCTGAGCACCAGCAAGTTGATCACACTCCGATGTAGATATCCGCCACAATATTTCGATGATTTTCTTCAGGCAATCAATTGAATCCGTCCAACGCTGTCCCGCACAGGGCTTGTTCAATCCGGATGGTCGCCAACCCCTCAATTGAAGAAGAGACGAGTCTTTTGTTGAAGCCGAAGCTACCCAAACCCCTCAAAACCCGAGGATTGCCGGAGGGTTTTGAGGATGCTCACTGTTTGGCGCATCGACTTTCCGGCTCCGATGTTCAGCCCGAAGCTGACAACTCCACGGGGCCCACTGGATTGAAGCGCCTCAAACGGAATACCCTCTGGCTGCCCCCAAAAATGGCCCGAAGTGCCCTTGCGGGGGTTCCGCGCATACCGACTTGTCCTTAAGGTTACATGAAAGGTACATCCAAAACCACCTTACAACGGGATCCTCTAAGCCAGCTGGCAACTATGATTTCCAAACCGGCCCAAAAAGGTGTTTTGACGGCACCCTTGTCAAGGTGGGTTTAAGGGGAAACTGGAAGGACAAGCCCGATTTCTGTCTGGGGGGAGCCCAATTTTGACACGCATCCAACATGTAACGCTAACCCCGGATGAATCAAGCCCTGGTTGCTGATTATTGCCGTTTCATGGGGATTCAGGCCGCTTTTAGAGGGCCCCCCCACCCTCCCTACAGTGAGTCCCAAACCACTGGTGTTTGCTTGACCTTTCTGCACCACGTCATACAGGCTCTTTGCATCTGTGATCATGATGCCAACGACCTTGCTGCACGTGGCCTCTGGGGATCGGAGGTCGATCTCATGGCCGATCATCTCGGCCCATTCCAAACGACAGAACATCAGTTCTTCTTCTCCTTCACCGAAGGCTTGCACCTCTGCCGATAAACTGGACCTTGCTACGCGTCGTAGTTTCATCGACCGCCACGAGATGAAATTCAACTTCGCTCGCTGACCCAACCTCAAAGCAGGGGAGGTAGCACACACCACAAAACCGCCTGTACGGCCACCGTCAGGACGATTCGCAAGTGCTGCATCACTCCAACATGCAAATTCAACCTCTGCAGGATCGCAACCCAAGTTCCTTGCTGCTGGCGCCACAAAACGTTGAGCATATACCTCACGCACAAGTTTGTTAGCGTCTAACAAGGTCTGAACATCGGCTGTCGACACCCGCGATTGAAGTTGACCCAACTTAGCACAGTGTTGAGGTCCGCTCTGTTGAGCACGCCATTGAACTGCGCCAAGCACTGCCCTTAATTGATCTCGTTCTCCTGCTGAGATAGGCCTGTTCATCTCCTTGGAGTCCAGCTCAATGAGATTGACTGAAGTGCAAAACGTCGAGTGGTCCAAAGTGACCTCCTGTGAAGCATCTTGCTGCAGCAGAACACCACAATGTTCAAAAAAATCGCACTCCCAAGGTGACCACCGATACGCGCATCGAAAGCGATAAAGAAAATCCGTCCAAGCTGCATCTGCCTGATCCCCAATCATATAAAATCGTCGACATGACTCGCAATCAGTCCAACGACCTTGTTCGTAGTTGGGCACCTGATCCTCCAGCAACATGGCTCCGTTTTCAAAACTTCACCGCCTAGGCGTATGATCGTGGCCTTGATCTCCTGGAACCATTGAAACGGGGCGTTGGCCAAACCATAGCAAGATTTAATCACCTGAACCGCGCGTTTCCGTTCCACACCCATTGCGTCTGCCAGCTCATCCACCGGGACGGCAAAAACACTTCGGCTCTCCTCAGTGTTCTCCGACATCTGAAGAAAAGCGCTCTTTGCATCGCCTTTCCATTGCTGCCAGCCTGTAACCGCCGCCATGGTCATCATGAGCTGACGGGTACGCCTCGTCATCGTGGGAGATGCCCGCTGAAGCGTGTCCAGATCAGGGTCAGTGAGCCCAACAATCACAATGCGAGCCTTCGCAGCACCTGATTGCTTGAAGGTAAGAACCCAACGCATCTTCATGGTCCTCGAACGCGGTGCAACCTTGCCATCTGCTAAAGCTTTGCACGCGGCTGCTTGGATCCATTGAGATACCTCCAAATCCTTGGCCTTCTTGAAGTCAGCTCGCTGGCTTTCCGTCAAGTTCTCAAGCTTCACCTCTGCGGACTTCTTCACCTTCTTAGCAACCCAACTGGCTGGGTCACGCTTGAACATCTTCTCATCCTTGGCGTTGCCCGGCAAGTCCACATGAAGGCAAAACATAATGTCCCCTCCACTCGGCATGCCCGGCTCATCAACCAAAAAGGATGAAGCGTCCTTCCGAGACGTCACACGCAAAGGCTTTTCCAGGATCTCATGCCGTTTACGAGCGTCCTGAAACTGCTTGTTCGAAGCCAACTCACCGGTGTCGGCTCCATGGCTAGGCACGGGGCGCGAAGCTCGGGAGCCCTTAGGGCTAGGGTTTAAAGGGGAAACACCAGAACTAGCCGGAACACTTCTTTGGGCTGACCGTGCTCCTGCGGTCTCTGGCGCCAGCTGTGCCCGTCCAGCTTTACTTACAGATTTCTTCCGTCCTCTGTTCTTTTCCGGGTCTGCTTTCGGCTCTTGAAGGAGTCTTTTCTCTTTCTTTTCCGACCCCAACTCTCTCATGACTTCTACTCCTACCGCGAGAAATCCGAGACTGAGGGGGCTGCATCCGTTCCTGTCGCACCTGCGTGGTGAGGCTCCTCGTCCGCTTCGCCGTGATCTCGGCTTTGTCGCTACCCAAAATGTCATTGTAGGTATCGAACTGGCCCGTCTCCACATTCTCCAACATACCATGAATGGTCCAGGGGAACATGCCAGGGTCCGAAACTTCCGCCAAAAGCTTCTCACGCTCAGAGGCCAACCAAATCTGCTCAGGCGCAACCCGCTTCAGACGTCCAGCAGCTGTGATCCAGATAATATGTCCGGGCCGTCCAGCGCCTGAACAAATACGGGTTTCCGTCGCCAAAATCCTTGCAGGCCCATACCAGCGCGCAATGTTCCTCCGAGAAACATCTACCTCCTTATGCGAAGCAGTCGAGGTCGTGGGCGGTTTGTAGCGCTTGTAGTAGACCATTGTCCCAGGTGCTAGCACTTCTTTCTTTCGGCTTTGGCTGCCGCGAGGTTGCGTGATACTTCTTCATGAGGATCACGTTGAGCTGCATGGAGGGAGGTGCCGTCCCGTCCGGAAGTATGCATCTTCTCATCCAAACCCGGCGACCGTCCCAGAGCCCACTGACACGGACTGAAACCACCAACTCGAGCCATCTCGTTGTGCGCCGCACACATGGCCATGATGGCTGCCCAAGGTTCGGAAGCTTCAGCTCGCAGATACCGCTCCACCGACTTCCTCAGAGTACCGATAGAACGTTCCACCACACCAATCTGATGATGAGCTTCAGCTGCACATGGTTCCAGCTCTATGTCGCGGGATGCGCAGTACTCCTCCAGCACTCGCGATCTGAAAGCACCTTCCGGGTCCAGACGGATCACCGAAGGGTATCCGAAGAAACGAACCCACGATTCCTGCAAAGCGTTCACAACCTGACCTCCAGTTGCATTCTCGTGCTCGTCCTCCTCCGTGACCGCCAGGAAATGAGGAACCATGAAAGTGCTGGCCTCATCCACCATCACCATGATATGGTACGTCCGAGTACCCACCCGGAAAACCGCATTGTCCACCTGCAGAGTGTGCCACAGGGTGTCAGCTCTATGAAAGCTCGCCTTCGATGCCGGCGTGGATCGCTTTGTCTCATCGCAATCATCACATCGAAGTTGCCGTGCAGCTTCCACGATTGTCGGATGCGAACCTCTGGATTTCAGTGAGGCCACCAATGCCCGCACTGAAGGATGTCCCGCTCGCACATGAAGGCGATAGACCACGTCCTTTCTGCGTTGCCACTGTTGCACGGAGAGACCCTCCGGAATCTCCTCCACCGGGGCCTTCTGCTTGGGGTTGTCCGTGACCGGCGCGACCAGCTCCTCCGCGTGGTAGCACTCAAACCACATCGCATCTTGCTGTCTCATCACTTCTCTCGCAATGATCCGCACCATTGGCTGGGTATAGAAACCAGTCCTCTTTGGTACCGATCCACCTTCACACTTTCCATGGGTGTGGCCACCGGTGCACTCGAGGTTCAAAGAAGATGCCATAGTCCTCGAGGTAGTGTAGATGGTCCACGGCTTCTTCAAAGGATTTCCGAATCCATCTTGAACCCCCACCCGGCAGCCATGTAGAAGTGTCTTGTAGATGCCGACCTTCTCATGCGCTCCTTCAGAAAGTCCTTGACTTCCTTCCATTCCCAAGCCTCATTTTCTTTTTCGGCCATTCCCAGCCGAATTGACCTCCATTCTCGAAGACGTGGATCCTGATCAGCTCCAAACCACGTCTCACCAAACGTCTCGACTTCTTCTTTCTCTGCTGTGAACGGTAGAAGCCCTCCGGGGTCAGCTCGTTCAATCTTTGCAAAGGACTCGTAGCCCCACATGGAAATGAGATCCAGAGCCATCGCGGCTTCTCCGTTCTCACACATCTCTTTGCCTCTCCAGACCTGCTGCGGTGTTGATGTTCATGTTGGCCTCAGTGACCCGTCCAGCAGCACCGCCCATGACATTCACCATAGATGCCAAAAGGCTGTCCGGTGCGCAACACACCTCCAGCAAGTCCATCTGCCTATTCGATCCGGGATCCAGGGGAGCTCCAAAATGGGCTCCGCCACAAAAACATGAACCTAATTCTTGCACGCACTCCCTCATCTCAGACAGCATGTTCTCCAAGCTCTCCGAAATGAGGGACCTGGTGGAGGCCTGAGTGGCCTCCACCTCCTCCTCCTCTACTTCTGGACCTTGTCCCACTCGTCCAACTCCTCCTTCTCGGTCTGCTCCAACTTCGCCAGGCTCTCGTGCTCCTCGAGCTCCTCCGCCGTCATGTCGGTGTTCCGCTTCTGCATCTTCTTTGTTGCCGCCTGCTCTTCGAATTGACTTCCTTCTGCTTGCGGATCGTCTCCAACCTCTTCATCAAACTCCTCTCGGCTCCGTCCAAGGCCACCGTCGTTGTGCTCAAAGTGGCTGGGTTCGAAGCGATCTCGTTCGGCTTCTCCTCCAGCTGATCCTTCACGTCCTGCCCGAGGGGCCCCGCCGACCGATAACGACCGTGGGCTCCGAAGGCCGGGATGTACTCCAGACGAAGCCTGCACACTGAGCACGTGGTCCACTTGGCCCAACCGTTCTTGCCGCTGGGGGAGCCGCGTCCCATCGGTGCTGGCTGATGCTTTCCAGCACATGGACCTCCTTCCCAACGGGGATCCCGTGTGTCCGGGCCCTCCTTCCGGTCCATGTCGTAGATCTGATCCTCGCTCAACTTGTTCGCCTTCTTTCCCTTGCCCTTCCCCTTCTTGCTGGCCGAAGTACTGCATGTTGACAAAGTTTCCTGCTGGCCGTTCAGAACGTCCTTGTTGATCTGCTTGTTGCCAGGTCCATGGCCATTGCTCTCGGGGTTTTCCGAAGGACGGGAGGCGAATAAACGCTTGATCCGAGCTGCTGGGTCATGAGCATCTTCATCCAACTGCCCTTCAACTCCAACATGTCCATCGGTTGCAACCTGCACTGGCTCAAACTCAACCGATCCCTCTTGAACTCCAGAATCAGCCAGTAGCGCCATGTGTGCACTCGTTCGGGCCCAATCGGCTGAGAGGTCTATCATCAGGTGTCCTGTTCTCGGACACTGATGCAAAGTAATCATATCTGGGCTCAAAGTAGGAAAAATAGTGAGCCGAGACCTAAAGTCCACGACCGCCTCCAGCTTCTGCAGAGTCCTCATTCCGATGAGCATAGGAACGAAGGCGTCCTCGGTGTCCAGCGTGTAGGCGCCAAGCCATACCTTCTGGCCGTTCAAGAACTGCGGAATCTCCACAAAGGATGAAGCTAGCATAGTTCGGCCATTTCCGAACCTGAAGGATTTCCCATCCGCCGGGTAGACCTTGACATCCTCGTCACCGAACAGCTCCTTCCTGTAGTTCATGATCTCCGTAAGTGCGGTCAAAGACGTCACAGTCTCCGTCGCTCCACTGTCCAAAACTGCGTAGCACCGATGTCCTGCTTCTTGCACCGTCCAAGCTTCGGCATGAACCGTCTCCACCTCATCCGCGTAGGATTCATAGCCATGGCCATCTTCATCGTCCTCCTCCGGTAGATCAGGAACTTCCCAACCGCTGATGACCACCATGGCCTGTCCTGAAGACGAAGGACGACCTTTGCCAGGTCCACGCGTCCGCTGAGGGCAATTCTGATATCCGTGATCTCGACTGCCACAAATGAAACAGCCGGTGTAGTTGGGACCTTTTCCTTTCCCTTTGGATCCTTTGACTGCCATGAAAGTCGGTGAGGCAGCCGCCAATGTAGGCGTTGGACCCTTGCCTTTTCCTTTTCCTTTCGAAGCCTTGCCTTTGCCCTTGGCCGCCTGATAGAATCCTCGATTCCGCGCCTTGTCCTTCATGAGAGTGCGCGCCTGGACGAAGGTGCGCACCTTATCTTCGTAGGCAGCATAGGCTTCATCAACTTGCTTCTGTTCCTCACTGGTGAGCTCCGGCTCATTCCACTCATCTGTCCACCACGTCGGAGATGACCACCATGTAGGCTCATCCCAGGTTGCCGTAGAGCTCCACCATGCATCACCGCCTGAGCATCAAGTTCACCTGCAGAACCGGCAGCAGATAGGGCGTACACCTCCGCCGGAAGCTCCTTGCCAATCCAATGCACTGGGGTCTCATCCGAAGAGTCTGGGTGCATGTCCAGAAGACCCCATTCTTGCTCCTGCTCCACCCAGTACGATCGCTTCTGTGGTCCGCGTCGTTCACATGCCCGAGCTTCAGCTTGAAGAAGTTCTTCTTCTTGATCGCGTAGAGCGCGCTCCACTTCCGTGAAGCGCAAGGAGTTTCCGATCGCTGCTTGTACGGACAAACGAGAACTCGCAGGGAGACCAGCTCGTCGGAGAAGCAACCATCCAAGGACCTCGTCGGGCAACACCTCCATCGTATCCACTTCCAACTCATCCCAGGGCAGATCATCAGGATCTGGTTCTTGGATTCCATCTCTCGCCATTTCTGCCAATCTGCCTCAGTCCACTTGCCGTCCTCGCCTTCCCAGGTTATCTCGTGGATCTCGCCCTCTAAGTCGCCAGCCTCATCGCGTTGGCCGTCAGCAGGGGCGCTGTGAGTGCTCTTCGCAGGTGATCCAATATCCCGAGAAGTGTCTGCCGAAGGTGGCTCCGGCTCGGACTGAGTCTCCATCGAAGCTCGTCTTGGCCGTGTTGAAGGAAACAGCAGATGTCGATCTGCGGCCTTGCCCCGCTTCTCGTCATACTCCTCTCTCGCACGAACCAAAGCTCGTTGAAGGCGACGATAGGTTTCCCGAACCTGATGCGCCCATTGAGAAAAGGGAGTACCGGGTGTCCGCCGCAAACGGATCAGAAGATCTTCCAAGCGAGCTCCGGCATCTGGTACAGGGGCTCGGCATAAGCGATCACGAAGATGAGTGAGGAGAAACTTCGCTCCATGTTGCCCTTGCAGACGTCCATGGTCGATCTCGAAGCAAGCTTCCCAGGCTCTGTCCGTCAACCGACTCACCAACTCAGGACCCAACAGGTATCTCTTCTCCAGGGCCGTCTTCTCGTATTGAAGTCTCACCTTCCGCACATAATCTGGCCATTGATGAGCATCTCCGTTCCACGAGACGCAGAAATCCTTGGCTGTGACCGCCGTCATGGGGCACACCAACTTCCAACAAACCAGAGCGAAGGCACCGAAGGAGAAGACCAACAGGATGCCGTAGAGCAAGATAAGGAAACGAACCCACCGAAGGCGAAGTCCACCAAGAAGCCCAAATGCCAGACCAAGGAAGCCACCGAAGTGAACCGGTCCGAAGTAGGCCTTGCGCTGTGGTGCGTATGGGGCTCCACCTCTGCGACCCTCCTCCAAGCCGGTCTCAACCGGCTCCGCTACCAATTTCGGTAGCCGGGGAACCCTCAAGCTCCCGAAGCGCGCTCAAGCACTTTTACACACACGTCGCCATGCTCTGCATGAAAAGCGAGTATTTGGCTGAAGGGATCCCTTTTGGACCGAAATGCCATCCACCGGATATTCACACATGTCCAAACCACACAAGCTCATGCTCCTTAGAAGCAGTCACACGTATGGATGCGAGACACATCGGAGGCTGATCCTAAATTCATTCACAGACCACCGCAGCCGGGTATTTTTAAGTTGAAACCACAGGGAAGCAACCTTGCCCTAGGAGCCCCAATGGACCGATTCCTGCTTTTTGCCTTTGACCCATCAACCAGTTATACAAATGCAGGAAGTGAGGTGACAGATGTGACACCAAGCCGGTGAAAAACCCTTTGACCTAAAAAAGCCTAAAAAGCCTGAAAAGCCTAAAAGCCTAAAAGCCCCCCCCCCCGGCCCCCCCCCAAAAAAAAAACACCTAAAATGGGTAGTGCTCCTACCAACCAAAATGGGATCCCAAAACGGTTTTGACCACCACAGCCACCCAAATGCAGGTAGTGTCACCTCACCAGGGTTCCATGTTGGTCCATGTTTCCACATACCAGGGCAACCCATTTTGAGTTCGCCACCTGTGACCACCACGCCGGTGAGGGAAAAAAACAAAAAAACTTTCCCAGATCCGTGGCCCCCGGCTGAATGAGCATCCCAGCCATGGCCGTCATGGCCAAGCGCCCGTTGTTCAGCTCCGTGGTGAGCTTCAGCTTGCGCTCCGCCGGGTCCTCGCGGCCGAGAGCGAGGGTGCCAGGCGAGGTTTTTTCCAGTTTTGGAGGATAGAAGAAGTTGGTACCCGTCCGAATTCTTCCTTTTGCTTCTTTTTGTTTGTTATCTTATGTTGTTAAGAGAAAAAAAGTAGGGGAACCCCTCCCCCAAAAAAGGGTAAAAGGGGCACTGGTTGATTGACCACTTTTTGGAGGGAACACCCCCCCAATAATGGGACGGGTTTATAAATCATGGGTCCTCCAGTAGAGAGTTAGCATAAGGCTACCCGATTTCTTCTGTAGTCTGTTTTAGTAGGGGAACCCTCCCAACCAAAAAAGGGGCGAGAAAGGGCACTATTGGGGGACCTAGGATGTTTTGTCGGAGGGAACCTGGGTGGAACGAGCCACCTGCTCATCTTCCATTTTCTTTCTTGCCCCCCTAGCAAACAATTAGAAGATATATCCAGTAGCGAAATCGACTCCCTTCAAAACCAACAAGGGAACATAACAAAACATCTTTAAACAAAAACTGAAATCATAGCAAGAACCTGGGTGGCTTGTCTGGTTTTTGAGGCTACTTGCATGTTCTACCCGAAAAAAATGTTCGACACAAATGGTTTCTATAGGCCTTACGTGGCCGCAAACATAAGGCCAAGGTAGAACCACCTGCTTCATAGACAAATCCACAGGATGTTCGCCAGACATCTGAAACCAAGTGTTCGCCCCCCAAAGTGATCCGGATCCCGTCTTAAATGGCACACCCCATGCTATGAATCAACCAGGTGGGTTTTGTGTTAATCTGGGAGGGAGGGGGGTTTCCGAAGGCGCGGCAAGGAGCCCGGCACACGGCACAGACCTAGCTCAGTGTCTGTGCGCATGTCCCTGTGTCGGCGCAAGGGATGCGGTGAGTGCACGGACAGTGTGCGCGCAAAGGCTCCGGGCACGGACTGCGAGCGCACTGCCGGTGTGCATGCTGTCTGAGCGCGCGGCTGCCGCGAAGTCAACATGTTCGAGATCATCCCCCCCCCCCCCCACACCGACGCGCCCGCACGCCCCCCCAACCCCAAAAAAGTGGCTGAGCTTACGGTCAGCAAAACCAATCACCCCCTGTACAGCTTCCAACATTGGGCTGTTAGGCACGGAGATCGCATGAGATCGCTTAGCAATCAAGTGGCTCTTTTTTTGCACTAGCGTTGCGTGGGGTGATCGCATGACTATTGCGAACTATTGCGCACAAATTTTAACATTTGGATTGGGAAAATATGTTTGTCTCCAAACAAATCGGACCACACCCAAGTCAAGTCAGTACCGTTATTTCAATCCCTTGCTATTGGCCGTGGCTAAAAAAACGGTACCCACTTTTTGGCCCCTTGGATGGAAACAAAGACCAAAACCTGCGTAACCGCTTCTCTTCAATTTTGAGCCACACCATGTTGAGAAAAACAAAAAAAAACATTCCCTTTGCTCAGTCGCCCAGTTTGGCCCCAGAAATAAAAGGTGATCACCTTTTGGGTTGCCCTTACTAAACATAGGAACCGAAATTGGAAAACCTTTTGGGAAAACCCTTTTGGTCAAAATTGGAAAACCGAAAGGTTAGATCAGGTCGATTCGCTTTGGGCAGAGTTTTTGGCGGCTGACTTTCTTCGGATCGAAAGAAATTCAGGGCAGGGTCCGGGGTCTCGGGGCCAGGAACCTGTCAGCAAAGAGTCATGACTCTTAAGGATAGTTTATTCTTGAAGGGAACTCCTCAAAGCCCAAAGCAAAAATGCAAAGAAAAAAAAAGAAAGAAAGAAAGAAAAAAGAAAGAGAGAAAGGAAGAAAGAAAGAAATAAAGAAACAAGAAAGAAAGAACGCAAGAAAGAAAGAAAGAAAGAAAGAAATAAAGAAAGAAGAAAGAAAGAAAGAAAGACGCCCCTCCCCCCCCCAGCTTGCGCCAAAGAAAAAGCCACCGAGAGAAAGAAAAGAATCCTTCGGTCACTTAACCTCAGAGGTCCTGGATCTTTCTGCCCCAGTAGCCGGTGCCAAAGTTCCCGGGCTCGCCTCAAGAACATGAAAACTCCCATCCGTTTTGTTTTGCGCCCCGGGGAAATCATGTTGTCTTTTTGTTTTAATTGTTGTTTTTGTTGTGTGTGTTTGCTTAAAAAAACAAAACAAAACAAAACAAAACAACAACAAGACAACAACAAAAAAGACAACGAAACACAAAAAAAGAAACAAACAAGGGTTCCAGTAGTGAACATGCTATTCCCGAGCCAACAGGAAACTACCATGTCCCTAACCAGAAGTCCTGGTAGCTCCTTAGCTCCCTCATGCTCCCTCCCTGAGCAAATTTGGATACCCCCTTTGCTTGCCACCCCCCCTAGGAAAACAAATCTTGACCCTTTTGTTGTGGAAGGGTTCCCCTTTCAACTTGCCTCCCAGCCATCCGGTTCCTTAGCTTTTGAGCCTTCTAGTGTTTAGTGGTAGTTCCCTGTTTCTAGGGTACCCTTTTAAAGTCAACCAAAGAAAGAACCCGGAGTCTCCTTCTGACCCGAAATTAAAAAATGGGTCAATGACCAACCATTATTTTGGGGAATGACCCGATTTTTTAAGGGTCATGAAGACTCCAGGTTCCTTTCAGATTAAAGGTCAATGACCAACCATTATTTTGGGTTATGGAGACTCCAGGTTCCTTTCAGATTTCATGAGCAACGCCTCGGGTACGTTGAAAACTGCGCCCAGGACCCGCCTTGTTTCCAGGCCAGTTTGGGCGGGAGGGTAAATGGGAGATCTGTCAGAGGTAGCTCTCTGCGGAAAGAAAAACATCGATGCCATATCTCTGAACCTTCCCCATTCTTTCCAGGCATCCTTCTTTCTGAAAAAAAACACCCAACACCCTAGGGAAACAGCCGGTTTTTGAAAAGAACTATGGTTGAAAAGAATGGGGAATCAACCCCTAGAATATCTGTACTGTCTTCCTGTTCATAAATCCGAAGTGAGTATTCAAAAAAAACACACAATCCACGGCCCAAAAAATCGAACATGCCCCGACAATGAGTGTTTTAAGCGCAACGTGTTGCCAGTCATTTGCGGGCTCACCTCCATTTGAGCGAGTTCTTCCAGTTGGGACACAAATGCGCAGCATTTGCCCGACAAGTGACTTTTAAATGTGTTGACGTTGGTGTTTCCTGGATGTTTCCTCAGGGCCAGCCTGGGCTTGGGAAATGTTAGTTCCTTTGGGTAGCTATGAAGGCTTACCTGCAGATTAACCCGGCAAAAACCAAACCACCAAACTACCTGGGCTGTTCAAAATGGAGGGTTGGCCAATCCTAATCCATAATCCCCTTTTGGAAAGCCACTACAAAGGCGACCGGTTCCTTGCGTAACCCCAAGGTAAGGATTAAGGATTACCTTTGAACAGCCCAGACTACCCCCTTTTCCAGCTTCCGCAAATTCATTTGCGGCAAGCCGTTCCCGTGGGCACCGGAGACATAGAGCCCAAAACATTCAGGTCATGTCCATTTTGATCTAACCCACCAAAAAGGGGGTTCCCAAAAATATAGACAGACCCATCTGCCCGCGACCCATGTTGTTTTTCTCTCTTTTTTTTCTCCGGTTCCCAAAGGTCTTCTACAAACCTCCTGTCCTCGGAAACCGAAAACGAACAAACACATACATCGTCTTGAGATTGACCAGGCTTGTATCTTTGCGAGTTGTTTTCTTTATTTCTATCTTTCTTCCTTTCTGTCTTTCTTTCTTTCTTTCTTTCTTTCTTTCTTTCTTTCTTTCTTTCTTTCTTTCTTTCTTTTTTAACACGCATCTTTTGCTGGTGATACGGGGAACATGAAGAAACCCCGTGCTCCAAACAAAAAATCTGGCAAAGCAAGAAAGATGATCAGCCTCCCACTCAGCAGGTGTCCACCAAAAAACGTGCTCAACTCTTTCTTTGCGAAAAACAATCCTCTGCTGGTTACAGGGAAAATGAAGCAAACCCAAAAAGTCCAAAAAGACATGAAGGATCCCAGTTGGATGTGTGGCCAAGTTAGTGAGTTGTTTGAAACCTAGGTTACAACCCACCTACAAGTCCCCGAGTTATACCCCCAATGGCGATCACCACTTACTAACTTGGCGAATCGAAATGAATCGAAGACCCAAGCAGGGAATCCCCCACAAAACCCGAGCAGAAGTCCTAAAAGAGTGAAGAATCGGAGGGAGTCCCCATCCCCCCAACCTTCAGAGGAGGGGGGTCCGACGTCCCCAATTCCATTTTTCTAATCTTCCCCATAAAAGGGAAAATGGAACCACACATGGAATTCCAGGGGTCAGCCCCCTCCCCAATTCCATATTTAAGGGGGTGCGGATGAGTTCCTCAAAAAACGACGTGCACTCATTTCTGGTTGCCCGGGTCTCGGACCGTACTTTGCGTAGCCGAAGCCGCCGAAGGACTGGTCCTGGTCGAAGTACTTGGCCCAAACCGGGCACCCCAGCTGAATGGCCGAGAAACTAACCCTCACTTGCCCAAGCGAATCCACCTCTTAAGCTTTTGGCTTCCCCGATTTATATTTAGCACAGGCTCCAAGAGCTGAACCTGTTATTTGTGGGTCCCCCTTACACCCCAGACCAACGCTCTTAGTTCATGTCCCTCTCAGAAAGGGATCGAAACCGGTTTTCTCAAAGGGGAACCCTTTTTGGATGGGCTAAGGGCAAAAAGAAACCAACCATCTGGAAAAAACACAGAAACACCCATGTTAGCCGTGGTCAAAACTCCGGAAATATGGTCGTTTGCGTTGTGGTCCCCTTTAACAGGAAGCTGGGGTAATGTGGGGTACTCTCCGGCCATCAACGTGGAACTCCCTCGGGATGATCGTCAGGCGGTGCAACTGAGGATTCACTGGGAAGGTCCTCCAGTAGAGAGGTTAGAATAAGGGTACCAACTTTTTTTCTGTGGTCTATTTTAGTAGGGGAACCCTCTCAACCAAAAAAGGGGAGAGAAAGGGCACTACTGGGGGACCTGGACTGAACTGGGGCAAAGCAAACCACGCGATTCCTCTCGGACCATCGAAGCCATGGACTTGTTTAGCAAATTGGTCTGTCGCCAAATGGAATATGGATGCCCCCCCCCCCCCAGTCTTCGGTCTCCTCTTGGCGTCCCTTCGCAACCACCCCAACAAAGGTACCTCTAACATCCAATCTTGCTGTCTCCAATCCACAGCAGAGACATCAGATTTGATGAAACCTTGAGCTTGCAGCCGACACTCTCAAACATTTCAGGGAAAACTCTCCCATACCATACGCCTCTGATGTTAAGAGACCATACGAACCTTAAAAAGCGGGACGGTATCATAGGGCTTTCCTGCTTCGAAACTCGAGCCGGATCTGCATTCCAAATCGGTGACCCTTGGTTTGGTATATGGGGTGGTGAGCTGTTTTAGGCTTCAGACCCCCCAAAATGGATTCGGTGTTCCTTTTGGTTTCCCTTTGGGACCCACCAGGGGTAGCAAGCTCCCAAAGAGAAGCGTGCCAGCATGGATTGAACAACCTTCTCTTGATCTCCCGTAGCCGACCATTCACTCTCTCCAGGAACCCTTGGACCCGAAAGGGTTCCTTTCAACCCCACCACTTGTCTCGGACTACGCCGTGCGACAGAGGACCGCACATCTTGGTGTTCACGGACAATCCAGTGGAGGCCAACCAGAAAAAATGGGTCGTGGTGGAGGAGACGATTCAAATCCACCAGGCCCTCAAAGAATGAAATCGGCCCAAACGGCTCCAAATCCGACGCAGCGAAGTTGAGCCTTGAAGAGCTGGGTCTCAATCAACCCGGCCACCAGCAGAATCTGCAGCCAGCCTTCCAAGGGCACCTGGCAACTCCGAGTCTGGTGACTCGGCGTGGGGGTGGTGAGGGGTGGGGGGGTGGTGGGGTGGGGCGTGGTGGGGGGGGTGGTGGGGTGGGGTGTGGTGGGGTGTGGTGGGTGGGTGTGGTGGGGTGTGGTGGGGGTGGGTGTGGTGGGGTGGTGGTGGGGGGTGGTGGGGGTGGTGGGGGGTGGTGGGGTGGTGGGGGTGGTGGGGGGTGGTGGGGGTGGTGGGGGGTGGTGGGGGGTGGTGGGGGGTGGTGGGGGGTGGTGGGGGGTGGTGGGGGGTGGTGGGGGGTGGTGGGGGGTGGTGGGGCGTGGTGGGGGTCATGGGGGGTGGTGGGTGGTGGGGGGGGGGAGGGGAGGAGGAGCCCAAATAAGGCCTTAAGGCTTAATAAGCACAGAATAGGGTTTGGATTTGCGCTTGTGGATTTCACCAAGTTGTCTTTCCCCTAGTCCACGCTCAGTAATCCTTCTTAAGATTCTACAGGGGTGGACAAACCGTTTTCTAGACTGATGTATCCTTCCATCCACTGACTTTATGACACAAGGAGGGGACACAATTCCATTTATCTTCCCAAGGAAATATGTTGCCGTAGATGGAATTTCAGGGGTCACCCCAATTCCAAAGTGTTGGTTTGCCACTAACATCATCTTCCAAGTCCAGTTTGGGGGAACTTGGGCTCGGTTCAAGAGATGGCCCATCCAGTTTAAGACACAAGTATGGGAGGCCACTGGTTAAGGTATGCTTGAGGGTGATGTAAAAGCTTATTTGTTTAGGCCTGCTGGGAAAAATGCAAATATGTCCAGTAGTGATAGATTCCTTATATATATATATATATTATAATTGAGAAAAAGAAGACAAAATAACAAATTTTCTCAAGCAAATGGACGATCTTCTGTTCACGTCCGCACAACCCACCAGACGAGCGTTGCTTTAAGCTTGTAGAGGCCCTTTCCCTGGCATGCGTCAACATATTGGTGGTCCTTTTGATTCCTGTTAAAGCAAAGTGGCAGAAGCTCCTAGTAAACAACAACGAAACGCAGCAACTGTTCCAGCCCGCAAGTGGCATCGTGAATGCACACTCGGGTATGTACATGCTCGAGGGATATCAAACCGGCCTCAACAAGAACTGGTACCAACTCCGAACAACATAACACCAAATGTTTTAGGCGGGTTGCAACTCATCGAAATAGCCCAAAAGGTGGCGCTTAAAACCACCAAAAGGTTGGACATACTGTGCATAGAGGAAATTCTGCACCACTTTGAAACCATAGGAGAAACCGCCATTGGTTGGTATTTTCTAAGACTACATTTTTCTACGCCCAAACCTGGAGCACAACATGTTGGCTTTCGGGGGTAGTTTGTTTTGGGGGTAGTGGCTTTGGTCTTAGAGATTTCCAGGGGCAATTTTCATTCCAGCGGTTCTTAGGTCCAAAGCATGGGGAACCTGCAAGCCAAGTGAATCTTAGGGACGCCGCCCAAAACTAACACATGCCCTGGAACAAAATATGTCCAGAAGTGATAGATTCCATTTAAACATCAACAGGGGACATATACCATTCTCTTAAGCAAATGGAAGTCAATGAGGATTCCCGCCACCAAGCCACCAATCCAACAATTCGGGGCAAGCTGGCACAAAGAACATACCCATGACAAACAACAGTCTTGAAGATACCCAGGTTCTACCTTGAGAAACAACACATCGGCCCCGTGTCTCTTTTAGAACAAGGCAACCCACTCGGACCCAGAGGCAGTCGCAACAGCGACTGAAGCCCTTGCTCCTTGGAGTTTCACGAGGCTGAAATGTGCCAGCCCCAACCACGGGCCAGGCTTCGTGCAAACTTGTGCGCGGAAGTCAAGGAAACACAAAACGGATCAGAAGGTTCAACAACGGTGAGCGACGTCATGGTGAATCAGGTCCACACACACTGAAGCTGCTTCACCGAAATCCCGCGAAATCACAGTCGTGAGTCTCTGCGGTCCGAGTGTGAAAAATTGACCGAGTCATCGGAATGAGATGGGTCCTCTTGAAAACGCAGGGCAGGGCCTTCGCTTCAAATGGGCCGCCGTTTTGCGGGGGTAGAGGGACTGCCAGTAGTCCATTTGGACCTGGAGTCTCCTTCTGACCCGAAATAAAAATGGTTAGACTACCCAAAATAATGGTTGGTCATGGACCCATTGTTCTTTCGGGTTAGAGGAGACTCCATTCCAGACATTTGGGCCCTGTTCGTAGTGATAGATTCCAGTAGTGATAGATTCCCTTTGAAACCAACAAGGGAAAATAAAAACGTATTCTTTACCAAATGAAAGACTGCCAGGGGCAGTCCATTGATGAGCATGTCTCAGACGCCTTGCTGATGGCCGCAAGGCCGGACGGCACCTCCGCAAACTTCCTCGCGTGACGCGTCCGAGCCCGGGACGCGGGGCGCCGTCTTTTTTATTATCGTTTTTTCCCAAAACGAGAAAGAAAAGAAGGACACCAAAAAAAACCACGGCATGTTCCATGGGGAAAAAAGGGATGCATCCCATTTGTTTGGGGCTGGGGCAAAAGTCGCTTCCCCCCAAAACGAAGAAAAAAACGCAAAAGGCCCAAAGGAATTTCTCACGGGGACGAAAAGGATGCGCCCGATTTTCTTTGGGTTGGTCGAGTGCCAAAAAAAGGGATCGGAACCCTACATCCCCAGAAAAGGACGTGTCAAAAGGAGAGGGAAATCCACTGGGCAACTGGGAAAACAAAAAGCAAGTGGATTGCTCAGAAGTCCCGACTTTTGGTTCACGATCACCCCACCGGCCACCTGGAACCACCGGCTCCAGAGGTATCTTTCCGAGAAGAGGGGAGGGCTGACCCAAAATTCTCTGGTCATGGACCCAGTTGCTAAGGGTCATGGAACCTCCAGGTATAACTCGTCTTGCCCAAAATGGGTCGCCATGGCGATCCGCAGGGGTCATTTTCGCCCCCATCCCCCATGTCCATGTTGAAAGGTGGGGTGAGGCCCGTGGTTGCCATGGACGTCTCGGACGCGCTGCGCGTTGCGAGAAGATCGCAGGCTTTTAGGCGAAGATCTGACTGTCCCCGAGCGATCTCATGGCGGAGCTGGCGGAGCTGGCGGAGCTGGCGCCTAAAACGCCACCGACCTTTGAGGGGTTCATGTTCAATAGGTGCATGATACAATGGGAGGACCATTGCTTGGAAAACCACAAAACATGATATTTGCCCCCGCTACATGGGACAAGTTATGCATGGTGAAACCTGGGGGGATGAAGGGAACACATACGGATGTCCTTTGCAATTGCACCACGCAAGCTTAGAACGTAGCCGGCCAAGGATTCGCCCGGATTTGTCAAAAAACGCCAAGTCGCAGGTTCTGCGAGGGGGAAAGGTAGCCGTCGAGCTTTCCGAACCTCGGGCGCCAAACATCGTCGGACATCTTACACCCGGTTGAACAGGCCTGAGACTTCTTTGGATAGGTAGTCTTTGGGTTGTGAAGAAACGCGAAGGGCGGGTGGTGCATACCCCATCCCCAACCGCTTCCAAAATTGTCCCACCCAACACCCCCCTCGCGCAGCCAAAAATCCCTGCCTCAACTCCAGTGAAATCCTGATAGAAGCCGGTCACAATCCACATAAAACCGGTCAAACCCCCCTCCACAACCCAATCGAACCCACAAGAAAAATGTGGAAGCCGGTCAAACTCCCATCTAGAAACCTGTCACATCCCCTCTAAAAACAGGTCCAACTCCGGTCAATCCCCCCAGAAACCGGCAAAATTGCTGTCAAATTCAATAGAAACTTGCACCTTCGCTTGGCCCAAGCCCACTGCCATTCTGTAGCTCTCTGCGGTTCAAGCCATGTCGAAACACGCAGACATTTTGGCGTCGACTCACTGACTTCAATGAACACAAGACTTCAACGCAAACTAAAGCACGGTATATACCTCAAAGCCAGACAACAGCGTGCGGACTGGCCAAGGCGGGCAACGCGAAGCGTTTACAATTAGCTTTTTCTTACTTGTGTGTGAAAACCAATTTTCCAGAAAGTTCATGGGTGGCTCGTCTATTTTGGGGGTCCCGGACCCACCAAAATGGGCCAACCGGGCCTCCTTTTGGTTTCTATTTAAAAAAAGGGCACCGACTCAAAACGAGGCAGCCATACTGTGGATGGACGAAATCCTGCACCACTTGGAAACCATGGGAACCATTGTTTGTTGGTATTTACGTTGGGGAATCGAATCCTTCCAGGGTTTCTTAGGTAGTGCGAAATGGATTTCGTCCATCAACAGTATGAGCCACGGTCAACTCTCCCAACTTCGCCATGGACTTGGAGCTCCGATTCATCCCGTCTTGGGTCTTTCGGTACGGGGCTGCCCGTTTTCTGATCCCCCGCTAAAAGTGAACAACTTTTGCTCGGTTGCTTTCTGCTCCCCTGCTAAAAAGTTTAGCTTTTAGTGGTTTGATGGAAAACCCATTAGTTGGCAAAAAGTTAAAGTCCTAACATCCAAGCAACATGCAACAAAGTTTAGTGGGTTAAATACGGAAACTACCACTAAACACTAAAAGGCTAAAAACCTAAGGAACCGGATGGCTCCCTGGCTTTTCTGCAGCCCCCTACTACAAATGAACTGAACCAAAAAACTGCAAACATGACAATGGTCTTGTCACATAGGCGATATTGTAGACTCAATCTGGCCCACAGTGAGAAGTGTGGTTTGTCGCAGCCCAGATTTAAAGTTGGAAAGGGGGCATATTTAGCAGTTAAGTGGGAATTTCCCGCTAAACCATAATAAGCAACAATGTAACATGTGTCCCAACAACAACCATGTTTAGGCCTAATAAACCAACTCAGGGAAAGACATCCTCCCTTTGCTCTTTGGACCCTTGGCTCTTTGATCTTTTGCGGATGTGTTTCCCCTTGGGTTTTGAAGTGAATCTATGACTGCTGTGAAACGGACTTGGAGCAAATGGAGGAGTTTCATCAAAGGTCAGAAGACTTGTCATTTGGGGTTGACACGTGAGGGGGCGAGCTCTAAATTAGCCTTCAAACTTAACACGGCTTCTCTCAACTATGGCTGATAGTGATCAACTGCTCACCTCTGTCTTTCTGCGTTGCACCTGCGTTGCTACACCAAGCTGAACTGACAACACGGAAACCGAATCTCACTTCTGATCGAGAGGATTGGCTAGAAAACGCGCAAAACTTGTTTGCCACTAGATAGGTCCCAACCCAAAAAGTCGAAAGTCCAGGAACTCAGAAAGCGAGGCATCCAACTCTGAAGTGTGCCTGCTGTTCCGATTTTTCTCAGCACGCGAGACTGGAGCCCGATAAATTTGCACCCTCCGTGCTGTGACCCAGATTCAAGCGAAGTTGTTGTTCCGCCTGGCTGCTGTCTCCGCCAAGGATTCGATCACCCCAAGTGACAACAGCCCCAGATTCAAGAATGGCAGCAAAAGCACCGGAAGTTGCTTGGATGTGCTGGACGTTCCGCAACTGCTCTTGCACCAGGCTGCTGTCTCCGCCTGTCAAACCCCAGGTCACAACTTTCCCAGATTCAAGAATGGCAGCAAAAGCACTGTGAGTTGCTTGGATGTGCTTGACATTCCTCAGCTGCTCTTGCACCTGGCTGCTGTCTCCGCCAAAGGCCGGATCACCCCAGGTCGCAACAGTCCCAGATTCAAGAATAGCAGCAAAACAATGCTTATTTGCTTGGATGTGTTGCACGTTCCCCCTCAGCTGCTCTTGCACCTGGCTGCTGTCTCCACCAAAGAGGGAAGGACCCCAGGTCACAACTAACCCAGACTCAACAATGGCAGCAAAAGCACCCTTCGCAGTTGCTTGGATGTGCCGGACGTTCCTCAGCTGCGCTTGCACCTGGCTGCTGTCTCCGCCATAGTCTGGATCACCCCAGGTCACAACAGACCCCGATTCAAGAATGGCAGCAAACGCGCCGTAAGTTGATTGAATGCGCTGGACGTTCCTCAGCTGCTCTTGCACCTGGCTGCTGTCTCCGCCGAAGTGAGCATGACCCCAGGTCACAACAGCCCCAGATTCCAAAATGGCAGCAAAAGCACGCCCAGTTGCTTGGATATGCTGGACGTTCCTCAGCTGCTCTTGCACCTGGCTGCTGTCTCCGCCCAAGTCTGCATCACCCCAGGTCACAACATCGCCAGATTCAAGAATGGCAGCAAAAGCATGATGAGTTGCTTGAATGTGTTGGACGTTCCTCAGCTGCTCTTGCACTTGGCTGCAGTCTCCGCCCAAGCTTGCCAAACCCCAGGTCACAACAACCCCAGATTCAAGAACGGCAGCAAAAGCACCACCCAAAGGCGAACTAGTTTTTTGGATATGCTGGACATTCCTCAGCTGTTCTTGCACCTCGCTGCTATCTCCGCCAAAGTTTGCATCACCCCAGGTCACAACAGCCCCCGATTCAAGAACGGCAGCAAAAGCACGATCAGTTGCTTGAATGTGTTGGACGTTCAGCTGCTCTTCCACCTGGCTGCTGTCTCCGCCGCGTTCTGGATCACCCCAGGTCACAACTTCGCCCTCAGGGCCATGCCAAGCGAATGCCCGGGCTGTGGCAGCCAGTTGGCCCAGCTGCACAAACGCATCCACCACATCCCCATCTCGCAACCCGGCCTCGCTCAGAGTAGCCGTCAAATCGAGCTGCCGGCCTTTCGCAGTGAGCTTCAAGCGGCGCTGGAAATGCTGCTGTGCTGCAGCCGTCAGCTCGCTGATGGGCATCGCCGGAAAGACTTCTCTGGAGCAACCATGTCCACTGGGCAAGTGAACATCCACCTTCATGGCGCAATCGGAAGCGGGGGCAATCGAGTCGCCAAACACGAATCTAAGACCAGAGCCCTTGTTAACTCTCCTTTTCCAATGGCTAAAGGGCTAAATGGGAACTTTGGAGACTCTGGCTCAGATTCTTTAAACTTGTGCTCAAGACAAAATCCTTCACGGATCCCACTCCGTCCCTGTGAGGACTCTCCAAGTTGACCTGAAGCCGGAGATGGGAGTGACAAGTTCATTGGCAAACGCCACCAATCCGTTTTCAACTAGACCTCAAGAAAGGTGGTTCGCGCGGCTTTTCTGGCGAGCAAGACTCTGTCCCGCAAGCCCCGGACCTTGTCTTGTTCTTCTAGAAAACGGCTTGGATGTGGCTTCTGTGGATCCACCCCTGTAGAATAATTAAACGAGATCTAAAAGGTTACTAAAAAGGGGCTAACAGGGGAAGTACAGGAAAAATCACAAAAAGTTTTCTAGAGTTCTTCATGGTGACTGGTGGAAACCTGCTTGTTTACGCGCAGTCTACTTCTAACCCAAACATGCATGGGGTCTCGTTACCCCTTTGTCGGACCGGAGACCCCAGGTGTCCGTTTTATGGTGAGGCACTGGTACTGGTGAATCATTTGTTGAAGGAAAATGCGCCCTTGAATCGGGCGTTGGGTGTTGATGAGCCCAACATTCGGAAGCAGTACAAAGACTTCTTTCATACATTCTACATGGGGGTTGATCAAAACGTCCTTTTGGAAAACCACTAAACATATTATATTTACTAAATGGGAAAAGTTACCTGCCGTGGTCACTTGGGGGCCATGAATATCGAGCGTTCTACCAAACACCCTAAACAACCATAGAAACCAGTCGTGAATTCTACAGCAAGTTTGCCAAATACCCAAAACCACGAGTTTCCTGTAGAATTCCTGTAGCTGGTTTCTTACCACCCACACATTCACGGGGGACTTATAAGTGGGTTATAAACTAGGTCATCACCAACTTGCTAGCTTAGGCCGAACACCCAAGTGGGTGTGGCTCAAAATTAAACAGGAGGGGTTTACGCAGGTTTTGGCCTTTGCACAGCCAAGTGGTTCGATAGTTTCAAGAATTGGAACCTCCAAAGTGGCCGGTGCTATGTTGAGTTTACTCAAAACGCAACTCAACAAAAATGCAAACAAACCGGGACAAAATCCTCAACTAACTTGGCCCTTCTGGATTTTTGGGGCGCTCAATCTCTTTCAACTTGCTGGCTCTCAGCAGGGAATGAGAAATGGAATGACCCCTAACAACCATCCCCATGGTTTCCTGTAAGGGAATCCTTAGGCTCATTCCCAACACCCGGTCTCGGTCATTCGCTACCTATCGCACCAACAAGCCCCCGGGCAGGTCCGGCCACACCATGCCTGCAACGCAGTCTGTCAAAATGAGGCGGCAACTAAAATGTATGGTTTCCGTTTAGCCTCTCTTTGAACCACCCGCAACAAGGCAACTCCGGACAAAAACAACACACACACACACATGGCTTTGTGCAACAAATCGCCTTTAAAAATGGGTCCAGCCCCTGATTTTGGGTAATGACCAACCATGTTTTAAGGGTCATGGAGACTCCAGGTACTGATTAGTATTGCTTACTAGTACTGCTATTACTATTGTTGCATCTGGATACTTCAAACAAACTCCATCCTTTTCTCAGATGCTCAGTGGATTTCCATGGGAAAGAAAGGGCACCCTCTGTTGTTGGTTGAGTGCAACAAGGGGAACCCTTGCCCAAAGAAAGGAGAAACTAAAGGCACCACTGTTGTGGCTTGCTTTACATCCAGTGCGCATGTTGCGCGAGTTTGTGAACTCAATCCGTGAAGCCGCACCACCCTCAAAAATCCAACTTAAACATGGGAAGTATAGCAACCCAAATTTATTCTTGGTGAAGTCCCTTTTTTAAGTTGGTAGTTCGAGGGTTCAGGTATTACTCGGAGGGATTATTTTACGGATCAAAGGGGAACCATCTCGACATAGTTTGGTTCCCCGGAGTATTTCAATCTTAATCGGGGATCCTTGCATTATACACCTGAACATTGCAACTTGTAAGTGGTGGTTTCCCTTTCCTTATTTTGGGCGTTGAAAAAGCCACATGTTTCAAATGGTTGCAAAATTGAAATTTCTTTTTAAGGAGCCCTGCTAACCCTTTTTTCAGTTGGATTCTTCTTGAGGGTCCAGGTGGGCGCTGGCTTGGCAAACCGAAAGCCAAGTTCTGAAATTCGGAGTGGTCCCACTCGCGTGCCTTTGTTAATATTGGTTTCAGCTTCACAACATCCTCACGGCCCCCACTTTTCAGCGAAGGCAACGCCTCGCCCGCTTCACCCGGTTCAAAGGTTGTTTGCTTTTGCTCCCGGCGAGCAAAAGTAAAGTCAACCAAAACCTCGTCACAATGGACAGTTTGATGGATTCTTTCGTTTGGGGGGGGGTTGTAGAGGTTCCTTAGGGTTCCTGCGCCTCAAAGGAACCTAGCCGACAAAAAGGAACTTTTTTCGCCCGCCGAAGTTGGGACCCGTGGCCACCCATGTTTAAGGGTACCTGGAGTCTCCCTAAGGACCCTCAACAAAATGGTTGGTCATGACCCAAAATCGTGGGGTGGACCCACTTTTTTAAAAGGGTCCTTAGGGAGACTCCAGGTAGTGACTGAGACGCGAATCGACGCCGCGAAGGCGAAGGCGTCAGGCAACCAGATGCAGCGGTTCCCGGGTCTGCCTGAGCCCTCAAACTACCAACTCAAAAAAAAGGGAATTCACCAACCGTAAATGTGGGTTGGTCTCTAACCCGTTTCAAAGTTAAAAATTATAAAAGCCCAGGTGTCTTTTTCCGGGGCCATTCGTTGTTGGTTGGCCTTTTTATTGGACACCAAAAACACAAATATATTTTCGAGAGGTTTTTCGAGAAAAACAAGTAGACCTTCTGGCATGAGCATCGACATCTCCAATTTTTAGAACAAAGGAGTGACGCAGATTTGGCCTTGAATCAAGCGGGTAAACTACATTTCAACAGCTCAAGAAAAAGCCACCACAGGACCAGTTGCCTTATGCGTGAGGCGTTGCCATCTCGAAGGCTCGCTTGAGCACTCCACCCTGGTCCGTTCTGTTTGCAGGTATCGTGTTGTGTCCTGCTTCGCTAGCAAGGACATGGAACGCTTGATTCGTTCAAGCTCATGTTGTATGCCTGGACTCCAATCATATCCAACCAAAAACGAAGCGCCCCCAAAGAAAGAAACCTTGACCCTCCAATTCCAACTTAAAAATGGGGTATAACCCCAAGTTTATGGTTGATGACCTCCCTTTTTCCCCAAGCAGCGAAGCATTGGGGTTCTAACTTGAGGTATAGAGAATGGGAAAGTGTGACGCCGATTCCGGGGTCCTGTTTTCCGCTTGTCTTCCTGTCTCCCAGTCTCTCCGGTCAGATGCCAACGCTGGCTCCAGGGTCGTGTCTCCCTGTGTCTCCCAGTCTCTGCGGTCAGATGCCAGATGCTGTGACGCCGGCTCCGGGGTCGTGTCTCCCGCTTGTCTCCCTGTGTCTCCCAGTGTCTGCGGTCAGGTCGCGCCTCCCGCTTGTCTCCCTGTGTCTCCCAGTCTCCGCGTTCATGCCAGATGCTGCTGTGACGCTGGCTCCGGGGTGGTGTTTGTCTCCCTGTATCTCTCTACTCTCTGCGGTCGGCTGCCAGACGCTGTGACGCCAGCTCGGGGTTGTCTCCCTGTGGCTCCCAGTCTCTGCGGTCAGATGCCAGATGCTGTGACGCTGGCTCCGGGGTTGTGTCTCTTGCAGTCTCTGCGGTCGGATGCCAGATACTGTGACGCTGGCTCCAGGGTCGTGTCTCCCGCTTATCTCCCCGTGTCTGGCTGTGACGCCGGCTCCGGGTTCGTGTCTCCCGCTTGTCTCCTTATGTCTCTGCGGTCAGATGCCAGGCTCCGGGCGGTCGGATGCCAGATGCTGTGACGCTGGTTCCGGGGTCATCTCTCCGCTTGTCTCCCTGCATCTAGATGCTGTGCGGTCGGATGCCAGATGCTGCGACGCCGGCTT
Organism: Effrenium voratum; assembly: GCA_963377175.1. NCBI lineage: Eukaryota > Dinophyceae > Suessiales > Symbiodiniaceae > Effrenium > Effrenium voratum. The sequence continues at coordinate 1,306,248 of CAUJNA010000402.1, read as the reverse complement.
CGGTGTCGTGACTCCCGGGTCCCGGGATGTGTTTCCCGCTTGTCTCAGGATGCCAGATGCTGTGACGCTGGCTCCGGGGTCATGTCTCCCGCTTGTCTTTCTGTGTCTCCCAGTCTCTGCGCTTGTCTCCCGCTTGTCCCTCTGCGGTCGGATGCCAAACGCGTGTCTCCCGCTTGTCTCCCTGTGTCTGGATGGCCTTAACTGACTGGTTTGCATCCTTGTGGCGCATCAGCAGAGCCCCGCCAAGTGGCCGCAACTGACTGGTTTGCATCCTTGTGGCGCATCAGCAGAGCCCAGCCAAGTGGCTTTAGCTGACTGGTTTGCATCCTTGTGGCGCATCAGCAGAGCCCAGCCAAGTGGCCTTAACTGACTGGTTTGCATGCTTGTGGCGCATCAGCAGAGCCCAGCCAAGTGGCCGTAACTGAAATGGAATGGAGAAGGGGCACGGCTCCAGAAAGCATTTTACCAGCGAGGCAGATGGCTTGTGCGGGGGTCAGCCAAAATCGTATGAAGCGGCGCTGCAGAAAAGACCTCCAGCGCATGACACCAGCAAGTTGCGCAAGCAAGTTGCGAAAGCAAGTAGCACTAGCGAGTTGCACTGGCAAAATGCCACTAGCAAAATGGCGCAAGCCAGTAGCACGAGCAAGATAGCTAGCGAGATGCACGAGCCAGTAGCGCTTGCCAGTGGCACTAGCAAGTAGCACCAGCAAGTGGCGCTAGCAAGTTGCAGTAGTGAGTTGCACTAGGAAGTTAGTGTGTTGCGGCAAGCGCGCAGCGCAGAGAGCTTGCTCAGACAACTGGCTGATTGAAACTTGTTCAGAGAAACTTGCTGGGAGAACTTGCTCAGATAATTTCTGCCAAGAAGTTGCTTGGAGATCTTGCTCAAAGGAACTCGCGCCAACAACTTGCTCAGAGGAACTTGCGCAGAGAACTTGCTCGGATTACTTGGTGGCCATCTTGGGAGCACGCGGCGTGCTGGACACGACAGAGATGAAGACCCTGGATGACCAAGCTACTGCCGGCTCAAAAACTGAGGATTTTCTGGAGCTGTGCCGGGTGACAGAGGTGCGCGCCAAACGGGCACCTTTGCTGACGCTTGCCAATTTGGCGCGGCGTGTGTCTGCGTTGCCAGGCAAGGATAACCCGGCCGTAACGCTACAAGGCGCAGTCTGCAAGTTTATGCAAGTGCTCTCTTGCTTTGCTTGTGGCAAGACCTTTAGCCGAGCTCGAGAAGAAGATAGCAACCAGAAGTGGCATGATGTCCAGTCTCGGCCGCAAGCTGCTGAGACTGATGCGCAAGTTTCAGCAGAGTAGCGAGACGGCCGCCAAATGCTGCGGTGATGGAAAAGTGCATTGAGTGTCCGTACTACGAAAGTTCCTTCGAAACTTCCTTTGATTAATGCCAGGTGTTAGGTTGATTCACCCCGAACCCCGGGGCCTTCACTCTCGAACATGGCATTGACATGGAATTTTCTCCCCGAAGTCGATGAACAACATCGATGCTTTTACCCGTTGTCAAGGAGATGGATGGACCTGATGTGTCCTCTTCCAAAAAAAGGGGACTTCCTGCAGGGATATACATGGACTGATTGTAACTATGTGTTGCTCACATAAGCTACTCAATTTCGCACCTTCCATGAAGGAGACAAGCCCTTGTTTGGGATATACAGACCTGTCATGGTTTTTTGCTGTTTGGGGTCGAGGCTGGTGTAATTTGAGTGTAGTTTGAGGGTTCAGGTACACCAAAACTCGTTCCAGATTCTGATTCAGTTTCCAAGCCAAGCGGTATGGTAGAGTAAAACTGGCGACTCTGCAGTGAAACATGAACAGGACCAAAGAGCAATAAAACCGGAAAAAAAAAGAGGAAAAAAAACAGGCCAACAGTGAACTTCGCGAGTCAGCCGTCTACAAGCTCCTAAACACCGGCGCCTCGCCGCACCAACCCCGAGACCCCGAGACCCCGGCCGATGGTGGCGAACATGCAGATGCGCCCGTGCTTCAGCTCCACTGCGCGGCGGCGGTCGAAGTCCTGCTTCGTGCAGTCGCCCTGGCAGTAGCCTCGGCAGAAGAAACGGCCCGTTGCGCAACCAACTTGGGAGGTCTTAGCTGGAGTCTCCATGACTCACATTTGAAAAAAGGGGTGACTCCAAACATTTGGGTAGACCGACCACGTTTTGAGGGTCGATAGGAGGACCTGGTTTGGGGGTGGTTGCATTGCCCCAGGTGAATCTGCACCGCCCATCTTCAGCTAATCCATAATTGGTGGTTTCACCCCCCTACCTCAAGGGGGGGAAGTTGGGGGTCTGGGGCCCAATTCCATTTTTCTAGTCTTCCCCCCAAAAAAAGGGGACACAATGAAAAACCATAACTAGGTCCTCCAGTAGAGAGGTTAGAATAAGGGTACCAACTTTTTCTGTAATCCATTTTAGGGGAACCCTCAAAAAAAAACAAAAAAGGCGAGAGGTCGGGCACCAATTGATGGGGGGCCTAGCCACAAATGAAGATCTCAAGCCTTGAGCCTTGAGCCTGCTAAACCAGGTCTTCCTTCCCATGACCTCCAATCTTTGATCTTGGAAGGGGAGCAACAGCTGAAGAAAAAAAAGCAGCGAAGTGGATTTGGACTTCAATCCCTAAACCAAAAGAAGCAAAGATGTAAAGAGCGTTTCCCAACAACCACCATGCAATTGTGCTTCCCCTTCCTGGAAACATAAATGGATTTGTCCAGTGAGACACGCTTCCGTTCAGTCCAAGAAACAAATCAACAAAAGGCTGATGTGTTTGGAATGTGTTTTATCCCAAGGGAGTATATATGGCTGTGGCTCAAAAAAACGGTACCAAAATGGAACCCTGGTAAGTGGAAACATGGACCAAAACCTGCGTAACCCCCCCTGTTTGATTTTGAGCCACAGCCATACTACAAAAAAAGTGTTTTAGCCCAAGGTCGGCTTGAACCCAGTGGTTGATTTCACCATGGAACTACTACAACCAGAGTTCTATGTGTTGATTTTCTTGGACGCATCCCCGAGAGATACCACTTCCGAAGTCCAGCACTCCATGACTCCAAGAGTGTGCGGTTTTGCCAGGCAACTTGCACCCAGGACAAAAAACAAAGAGTCCACCTTTTGTTGCTACCCCAAGATGGACTTAAGCGCAGGGGTGGTTGATTTCCCCCAAAACGTCTGCGTTGGGGTAGTCAAAAAGCGGAACCCTGAAACAAACATTGATCACTGTGTCCATGAGACCCTTGACATTGTCTGAAGGTCTCGGTGATCAGGTTTGGCTCGACGCCAGCGGTTTTTTGGACCCCCAAACTTCACAAACCTTGGTATGGTTTAGCAACACACTGACTGTCTTTTGCAGCTCCCTACTAAAGATGAACAGAACCAAACAACCAACCACTCAAACACTTGCCAACGACAGGGGAGGGATTAAAAAAACAACTTAAAGAAACTAAAAACAGGTTGTGTCAGCTTCCGGGGCGGTGTTGTTTTATTGTGTTTCCCGTTTACCCAAGCCGGATAATCCAAATTCAAACAAATCCAAACGCCACCAAGGGATACCTGATATATTAGGTACCCAAATGGAAACCATCTTCGGAGTTTTCAGATCCATTTACCTGGCATAGGCGGGCTTTTAGTGGGAAACCACCCGAGAAAAACAAACCAAGAGAAAATGGCGAAGGTTACCTACTCTACGTGCTTGCCTGAGATCCACTGGGCCTGTCATGATCATGACTTAAACACTTGTTGGAGTTCCTCAAAACGGATTTCGGGAACCCCCCCCTTTTGGTTGGAATTAGCGCAGGGTTGCCCACATGTGCTTGGGATCCGCTGGGTGATCATGATCTAAAAACTGAAGTTTCTCAAGAACGGATTTCGGGAACCCCCCCCCTTTGCTTGGTTGACGTTGAAAGGAAGGCAAAAATTGGAAAAATAGCACTTTAAGTGGATTTTGATTTCAACCACTAAACCACCATAAGCAAAAACAAATTGCAAGAAGTGCTTCCCAACAACAACCATGTTTGGTTGGTATTGGTGAAGGCTTACCTACTACTAAAAACACCTTTTTGCGCGAAAGAAAATGAAAAGCTGACGGATATCTTCGGGATCCCGTGAAGGGCCTCTATCAGCTCGTACGGGATCCCCGAATCGGTGAAAAAGCTCGAAATAGAAAAGCAGACTACCTGGAGTCTCCTTCTGACCGAAATTTAAAAATGGGTCCATGATCCAATTATTTTGGGTAATGACCCCCTGTTTAAAGGGTCATGGAGACTCCAGGTATATTATATGTGCTAAACGCAACTGGGATCCACTTTGGGAAAACTGGCTCTTCCACGAAGCCCACTGGCAAAAACAGAACCATATGTCCAGCAGTGAAATCGATTCCCTTTCAAACCGAACGAGATGTTGCTTTCGAAAGGAAGAAAACACCTAGGTCCTCCAATAAGGGTACCCTTCTTCTGTAGTCTAGAACCCTCCCCCCAATAAAGAAACGGTCAAAGGGCACTACTGGGGACCTAGATGACCAAACAATTCTAAGGGCTATGGAAGGGGGGGGGGGGTAACTCCCTTATTCACCCCTTTAGTCCTTCTTGAGGAGTGTTCCTGGGCTTATGAGTCGCAATCAAAACCTGGAACTAAAATGGTCTACCCAGAACCATGTACAGGATTAGGAAGGCGGATATCCGCAGCTATTTGCGGTTGGGATCGTCCCTTACTAACCTTCATCTACCCGGGTTTTGATTGTGGCTCTTATGGAAGGGCTCTTGAACTCTTGGCCTTCTGGCGCCAAGCCACCAATGGGATCCCAGAAGAGCAGCGGGTCGCAGGCGCCGATCTCCTAGCCGTGGGAAGCGTCGCAGCAATCGAAAGGCTTCGCCTTTCTGACTCAACGCCCAACGCCTCGCGTGGATCCACTCGTCTTCCTTTTTGCCCTACCTGGAGTCTCCATGACCCGAAATAAAAATGGGTCCATGACCCCATTATCTTGGGTAATGACCAACCATTTTCAAAGGGTCATGGAGACTCCAGGCAGAATTGGATCCACTGATTTCCCGTTTAACTCCCAAAATTGGATGGTTAATTCTCCCTGATGCCCAGTGGAATTCCGTGGGGCAAAAAGTCATCAACTTGTTCGGTTGACTTTCAAGGGGACCCTTCCCAACAAAAAGGACAACAGTCTAGGGGTGGATTCCATTTCTTTATTTTGGTGTTGAAAAAGCAACATGTTTCAAATGGTTGCAAAATGTATCTGTTTACGGCCCTGCTGGAGTCTCCCTTCTGACCCTTTAACAATTCTAGGGGTTGATTCCAACCATTCTTTGCAACCATCCTTCTTGGCCAAAACCGATCGCCGTTTTCCAACTGGGTTTCGGGAGGTTTTCTAGAATTTGGATCCCTGGGTTTGGAATGGGAAAGGTACCCTAGATTTCTGACTCAATGCCTCGCCCAGTGGATCCATTGAACTCTAAAACTACCCTTACCAAAAAGATCCCTTTACCATTCCCTTAAAAATCCCCTTTTGTAAGGGCAGTTTGAGGGTAACTTCACAAGTCCAGCCATTCCATAAACATGGGTTGGTGTCTATTTCCATGTTGTGGGATTTGTCTGATCCAGGTACCTCATAGGGAGCCAAGGGCGGGAGCCACCCTTCAAAAACCAAAGGGGAACTAGATCGAAGGGTTAGCTGCTATACCTCCATTTGGTTAAGACCCCAGGAAAAAAAGACACAAAACAGTCCAGTAGTGATAAATTCCTCTTAAAACCAACAAGTGGGAAAAACAATATTATTAAGCAAATGGAAGCATATTGGTACAAGGATTGACTGGGCTATTGTTTGAGGGGGGGGTGAAAAATCTGGCTCTTTCAGGTCCTTAGAGTTAGTTAGACCAGACCTTGCCCATTTTTTTTAATACAAATCCTAGCCCCCCCACACTTTTAGCAACTTTTTAAAACAGCACCTCAAACAGCACATTTTCAAAAATCAACATTTTAAAGCAGGTAATTGTCTAGTAAGTTCATCCATATTTTAAAATATAAATCTTAAAGAATAAATTTTGCAAAATCTTAAAAATTAAATTAAAAATATATAATAAATTTTCAAAAAACAAAATATAATTTTACAAAATCTAATTTTACAAAAACTTCAAAAATAGTATTCCAAAAATTATGATAAATTATTTTACAATAAATTTTATCACAAATTTTGTAGAAATATTATGGGCAAGGTCTGGTTCATTCGTTTTTGAGGGGGCGCCATTCTTCACACGTTGGTTCATTATAAATATTATTTCCTATTTTTCTAAACATTCCCACTATGCCAATTGCATGTGTTATTGTATATCTAAGTTCGTCAATTCTGTACTCATAATTTAAAAAAACTCAATTGAAAAAACAAAGTCATTATCGATCAATACATCATATTTTAAACGTTTAATATTAAAAGACATATTGTATACTATTTTTACCATACTATAATACTTAAAAATAAATTCATTATTATATCCTTCGTCGTCACATTCTAATAAATTACCAACCTCTTCTATAGTTAAGAAATTATTAATTTCAATAAACACAAATATTTCTAAATCATCATCAAGAGTTTCATTATGTATAATATCAATATCTTTGTTATTCATATCATCAATTGTGTTTATAATTCTATTGCAATTATTGCATATCATGTATTGACAAATATTATTACAAACGCCATTTGTAAAACCCCGTTCAATTGGTAATTTTAGCATCTCACAGTCTTCACATTTATAACTCATAAACTTTGTTTTCAATATATGTTTAGCATCAATATCATCACGGACTGTATCACTCATCACACTATATAACAATATTATAAAATATTTCTTTAAATACTTTTTACAAGAACTTTAATTTTAAATTAAAATTAAATTAATAAATTGAAATTAAAATTATAGTATCATAATTAAATTAAAAATTATCATCATTTACAACTACAATTACATAATTTACAAAATGGGATGATATTTTCTATTGTATGAGTTAATTCATTATCTTTTCGTTGTGCTGTTAGATTTGTAATGATATTACCATTTTTCATATCAATAGTAAAACCACATCCGCAGTAATTACATTGATTATTTATATTATCTAAGAACCATTGAGTATTTACATACCCTTCTCTAGGTATGCTTCTTTTTGCTTTCCTGTCTTGTTCCTTGTAATTCAAAATTGTCCTTTCAAAATAACTCATAATACATTTTTGATTAAATACATCATCAACATCTTTTGTATATTTATAAAATTTGACTTTGTTTAGATCACGAGCACGTGTTACCGCTGTGAAAATCCATTCTGGATAACTCTTTACCAAAAAATGATTATAATCAAAAATTGTTATGGTGTCATCAATGCTACTACCTTGAGCAGAATGACATGTAGAGCAAGAAGCAAATATAAAATTGCTTCTTATGTTAGCAACTTCTACGGATTGTAAAATTTCGGTTTTGACATTTTTTAATGTAAATATTCCATCACTTCCAATATGAACTATTTTACAATTGAAATTTACATTAAAAACTGATGTTTTAGTTTTAGTATATTCTCTACAAATTAAAAATTATCCTACTTCATATTCAACTTTTCCATTTTCCATTTGATACATTTTTACAAGTTGTATTCAAAAGTGCTATGTTGTTTTTGGAACTACTTATGTCTGTGGTGTATTTAAAATATTTTTAATAATAGTTTTAATTGGTAGTTTATTAATAAAAAAAATCAATTTTAATATTTCTTAGTTTATCGTTATCTTCCTGTGTGTTAAGTCGCTTACATTCTTTTAACAAAATATTATATTCAAAAATGCTATCTATAATATTGTCAGTGTATAATTCATAGTCTTGAGTATTTGTTATTTCTTGCACTGGTGTTAATTGCTTGGTGTCTCCTGTTGCTATTATAATTTTGTTGTGTTTATTTTGCTCTACAAATTGTTTTATTCTCCAGTATGTATTCAAATTACTAAAATAAATTTCGTCAAATACTATCACATCAAAATCTGTAAAATCAAATGGTTCTAATTTTGCATCGCCGTAGTTTATTCCAAAAAACTTATTTATAGTCATTGCTTCACCTTCAAATGCCTGTAATAGTTTATTAGAAGGACAAATGAAAATTACCTTATAATTGTTATCAACCATTTTTTGACATATATATGATTTTCCTGTGCCCGGTAGTTTGCCTTGAATCATAATAGGGTTATTCTGTTTAACAATCTCTATAATGTTATCAGTGTCATACTCATCTACAATATCAATAGTTTTACTTTCATAAACTGGTATTTTTATTAGTTCATTATTTACAACGTTAAATTTTACTGTAGGTAAATTAATTTCATCTCTCTGCTTTGAAACTTTCCAACCTCCTATATCATCATGAAATTCAAATAATTGCTTTGTTTTTTCTTCATTGCATGTATCAATTACAAAAGCATCTGTTTTTACACTATATACATTTATATTATTAGTTATTAGTGTCTTAAAGTCTTGGTTCGTTTTAAAATTGTGATGTTGTAAAAGTAGTTCTTTAATATATCTATATCCGTTTCTTAATACTGCCTTATCCTTCAAATTCAATATATAATATGATGCCTTTACATCCCATTCATCCTCATCAAATCCATAATATGTTGTGGTTGCACCTCCTTCGTCGTCATATTCGGTTACTGTTTCGGGACATTCCCTTACAATATGCGATAACTTATTAATTTTACCTCCGTATTCTGTTTGATAATGGACTGCTTCATCAGTGTTTTTGAATAAAATACTTTGATGTGCTGTAGCACCTCCCTTTTCTAATAATCCAAAATTTACATTTGCTATTAACTTTTTAATTAGTTTATCTAATGCTTCGTCATGTTCATCAATATTTGTTTGTAACAGTTCATTAATAATATTTGTATATTCAGCCTTATGAATAAATGAAGGTTGTTTATAATATAAAATATTGATCTTGTGTGTCTTATTCTCATTGATGAATTCCTTCAAAAACTTGCCATATACTAGATTATATTTTTTGTTGAAAAATAAGTTGTGATTGCCACTTATTACAATGTTTCTAATTGCTTGTTTTAATTCATCGGGATTTAAAAACAAACTTAAATCATGTGTTTTACGAAATTCTATATAAGTAACAACGTCAATACCTTTACTATATGCAATAGAATATATCATCTGCTTGGTGTGTTGTTTTTTCTCTATTAGTTCCTTAATGCTGTCCATTGTTGTTTTTAATGGTCTTACATTTGTATCTATAGTTTCAACATAATATAAAGTTAATTCATGGAGTTTATCTATTTTAAATACATCGTTGTATTTTTGCCAATGGTCAAACTGGTTAAATACTGGTATTTCCCTAATATTTAAAAAACCTTTAGTAAATGTTTTATTTACATCTATTTCTGTTTTATAAACTAAAATTAATATTTCTCAATAATAACCCCGAAGGTGCTATACTTCTTGTTTCATTTAATATTGTAATATCAATGTCGTTATAAAAGGATTTATGTGATGACATGAATAAGGATTTATTGAAATTAAACATTGCTTTGTTCATATTGTTGTATGTAGTTTCATTGCTAACAGCAATCCATCCATCGCCGGAAGATTTAATTAAATTTTGAGCTTTTATGATATATATGTTATCTTGTTCAATCTTAATCTTATTTCATCAATAATACCTGTGTATTTAATTCTGGGTTCATATCCAATATTCAACAACTGGAATAATAATTCTGCCAAATTATTATTTTCAGGCACTAAATATATTTCTTTTGTTTTATCATCAGTTTTAATTTTAAGTATATCATCTATACATTTAATCATTTTGTATTGTGGCGGTTCTTCTCTTTCATTTATATAATAATCAGTGTGTGCCTTTATAGTGGGTAGTTTTGTTATTAATTGCTTCTGTTGTATCTTACTTAAATCATGGTTTAATGTGTAAATATGGTTATTCTTCACCATTGCGTAAAAGGTTTTTATATGGTGGTGTCTTTTTTCTGGTTCATATTTATAAATAACTTCATTTACAAAATTGAAAATTCTAACTTGAATATTAAACTCTTTGAATACTGCTTCCATTTCCTTAATTGTCGCGCCAGTTTCACTGAAGTTTTCCCCTACCTATGAGTTCAATAATTTTGTCTCTGGTTAATCTGTTGCGGGTTTTTTCATTCATGATTGTATCACTGTAAAAATAAGTTAATGAATTTATCCAACATTCATTCTCTATATAATTACCTTTCTTGATTGCCTTTTGTATAGTGCCCTCACTCATTTTAATAGGTGTGTGTATATATTTATGATAAATTGATACGTTTGTAGCATCCCTGAAGTTTTCGGTTAATATATTAAACTTTTCGCCGTTTTTATTCATCTCTTCTACTGATAATATTTTGACACATTCAATATCATTATAAAATTCTGTCATGTCTCTATATACTTCATTAAAATCTTCATCTCTTGTTAATAGATTTAGTGTGTCAGAAAATTCGTTATTTGGTGTATCGCTATTGCTTCCATATTGTATATCTGAGTTGCCTAAGTATTTAAATATCCTTTTTCTTATAATATCTGTTGAAATTGTTCGTGCTTGAATTGTAACATTAAAATTATCATAAGTTTTTGTGTAAAAATTAATTAGTCTGTGTTTAAAAGCGGGTTTAGATGTTATCTTTGTACGTTTGCTTTCCTCTCTTGCTGTATACAACATAAATTGAATAAAATAAGTGTTTGTTTTATAGCTCGCACTCAACTCATTACCTTTTGTTTTCCTATGTTGTTTAACCCCTGCTTCATCTTCTTCTTCCTTCTTCGCTCTTGTTTCTGTCATTCTTTGATTTAAGGGTTTTGTATCCTTGATTTCCTTGATATTATCCTTGTATTTTTGAAATGCTTTGTCATAAACCTTTTTATCAGTAGAAGTTAAACCTTTGATTAAATTTTCTGCCGTTGCTACATTTGATAACTTTCTTTCAGTATAAAGTTTAATAATCTCATCAACCCTGTTTTTAGTTGCAATATTTGCGCTCTGTGTTGAATTTATTTTGAGTTTGTTTAACTCGTTTATATTACGCTGTAAAGACTTACTCATAATAGAATATATATATATATTAATATTATAAAATATTTCTTTAAAACAACTTTTTTACAAGAAAATGTTTTATAATAAAAAATACATATATATTGTTTTTAAACTTTCAAAATTTCAAATCTTAAGAATGGTCGTGTGTTATGTTCAAAAAAAATAAGTTTGTCCTATTCTTGTTCAATCCTTTCAACTTTATATTTTGTAGGCAACCAATTACTACTCCTTTCCTTTTCAGTTATTGCTTTCTTTCTGTAAATCTTCACTTCGTCACCTATGTTAATTTCAGGATATTTACGGGTTCTAGTTGCTTCGGTTGCCATTTTCATTTTTACTTTATAATTGTTTTTCCTTCAATGCTTCCGCTGGTGTCATTCCTCTGCTTGAATGTTGCATTGTATTATTATAAGTTATTAATATTTCAAAACTATAATCTATCCATTGTATATTGTCCTTTCCTTCTTTTTCATCTTTTTCAACCCTTTTATATAACATATCTTTGTAGGTGCGTATAAAACGTTCTGCAAAATTAGGATGTCCTCTTGTGCGGTATAATTCTATTCCTTCTTCTTTGAAATAATATTCAACTGTTTTATTATATAAACTGCCTTCCTCGTCGCTATAAATAATTTCTGGTTTGCCTTTCATTTTCTGCATTCCTTCCATTACTCCCGCTAATATGTCAGGCGGTTGTTTTGATTTAATAGGTATTACTGTAGAATATCTGGTAAATATATCAATTAAAACCATCCCTACTTTAAATTTTCGATTCGGTATGTCATTAATAAAAAATAAATCTAATTGAAATTCAAAGTATGGATGTGGAGCAATAAATGAATTCTTGCCTCTTAATTGCTTCTTCTGTTCTATGTTCTTTTGAAACCATTCTTTAACATCATTTAAGGTTATGCTTTGTTCCTTTTTGTTTAGCATCCTTATAGGTTGTTGTGATACTTCCGTATCCTGATTTATCATAATAGATTTTACTAATTATATCATTGTTATTAATATTTGCCATATTAATAAAGGTGATATTTGTTGAACATTTTATTCAAAATCTTCAGCACTATTTAAATATGCTTCGTACTGTTGTTGTTTTTGGTTACTCCTATTAGTCTGCGGTTTGATATCTTTGATACTTGGGTATGAACTAAATATCATATGTTGTATTCTCTCGCTTATTTTTATTTCTTTTGTATAGTGCTTATAAATATTTTGTCCTACATCATTAGAAAGGATATTGGAAAATGCATTACCTTGCTTATTGAACATGTGTGATAATATTATTTTGAATATGGTTAACGTGTTCGAAATATTATTTTCAATATATCTAAAACAATCCCGTCTATTCTTCTGGTCTTTTGATATGTCATACTCATCCAAAAAATCATCTACTAGACCATTTTTATATGTTTCTATGTATTTTATTTCAACTGTTTTATAAATTGGTGTATCACTAAAATCTACTCCAGCACTTACAGTTTTAATATTTCCTTTGTAGTATAATTCATAACAGTCCTTTGTTCTGTCGTGTATGTCTCTTGTGTAGTTGTGCCTTCCTTTAACATCCTTTAATAAATTGGATTTGATAAATTTGAATGTCGGAAATTTATATAATTTTGAAAAAATAATAATCTCTGATGTTGTTTGTTGTAACAGTTGTGTATTCTTCCTTTTCATTTTCAATTATTTCAGTTAGTTTGATGAATTCTTTTGACTTATTACAAGTGTCAATATTTACAAATGTGTTCAACTGTTTTAATATTTTGCATTTATAACATTCTTTATAGTTATATTTGCATATGTGTTTAATAATATTTTCTGATAATTTAGTTTTATATAATTGAATATTATTATAATTAAATTTACATTCCTTACACATTCCATTTTCTCTATTTATCGTTCTTTTAATGTCATTTATATTTATCTGATTTAAAAACTCGATAATTATTTCTTCCTGCTCAATCTCACTGAACATTTTCACCATATAATTATAATACATAATATTTCTTTAAATACTTTTTTACAAGAAATATTTTTATAGTAAAATTTCTATATATTTTTATATTTTTCATAAATTTATGGTTTCAAATCCCCCGGGTCAGGGTTTTCAAATCCCCCGGGTCAGGGTTTTCGAATCCCCCCGGTCAGGGTTTTCGAATCCCCCCGGTCAGGGTTTTCGAATCCCCCCAATTGGGGGATACGGGTAAACACCACCTAATTTAAGGATTTTTGGGCAAATCCCCCCAGTCAGGGTTTTTGAATCCCTTGCTCCGGGGGTTTCAAAACCTGAAAACCCAAAAATGCACCAAATATGTATTAAAATATTTAAATTTTAATAAATATTATTTAAAAAAAATAAATTTTAATAAATATCACTTATTCAACACTTATAATTGTATATGTTTGTGCCTTATATTTTCTTGGTTTTGTATTCTGTAAATATTCTGGTTTATTTTCATAATCAATATCTGTTGAATTAATTTCTCAATTTTCTGCCATCTTGTCTAATTTCTTTCTTCTGTGAAATCTTATAGCACTTGCCCTTCTGGTGTCCATAAAGTCCTTTTCGTGTCTCCTTCTTTGATAATATAATCTGTTATATAGTGCCAGTTGTTCCTTTATTTGCTCTAATGTCATATCTTCAGGTTTAATACTCATTATATTATATATTATATTTCTTTAAATACATTTGACAAGATTGTTAAACTAAATATTTTAATTTCTATTTTTATTTTTAAAGACTTCGTTTTCCAAATATTCTACACGAGCAATTGGTTTTGATAAAGCATCCCAACTAATACAGGCCATACGATCATAACACATCGTTAAGTATTCTCCCGATTCATTTACAGTATTATATTTTGGATTTGTGTATTGTTGAACATCTTGAGCAATCCATCCTAATTCAGTTTGTTTAGTTTTTTGATGTTTAACAAATGTTTTAATCTTAGTGTTTTTTACCATATTTATAGTATCATCGTCTACATCTTCTATATTATCTTTCAGTCTCTTATCACTACTTAAATTAAATCCGTTATATGATGAAAATTGAGTATCATCCAATTGTAAATATTTAGTGCCACCAATATAACTATCAATAGTTGTTGATGCTTCCAGTCTTAATACGGCATCACTATTCAAATGTCTCAAATTTATTTTATGAGCAAATCCAAAAGTCATATCGCCGTCAATAGTCCAATTGCCACGTAATTCGCTATTACTTCCGCTATTCAAAATAATTTTATTATCAGCATATGTTGCAGATAATCCAACAACCAAATTAATAGAGTTTGAAGTGTTGCTATTCCTGATTATTAAATCATTTGTATCTACATACATTTCAGCATTATCAATGATTAGTTTTGATGTGTTGCCAAATTGAACATTGCCACTCGGTGAATCTTGTACTAACAAAGTATTTCCTGATACAGACTGAACTTGGTTGACTTCAACTTTCTTACCAGAAACCATTGTTAAATCGCCATTTGTATATACATCACCTATTGCATCAACTGGTTTATTGAATATGGTTTTTGATACAGCACCGTCGCACATAAAATATTGATTAGAAGAATTACTAACATCGCCAACGCTAACAGCAACAAAATTATTATGCGCCATATATAATCCTTCTGTAGCATCTGGTGTATATCTTCGTATTGAACCATTATTATTAAAATTTAAATATGAACCATTGTTAAGACTAATTGCTTTATCGGTTCCTATAAATTGTACAGCATCAGTAAACCTCGCTTGACCAGCACAGTTTAAAACATAACCAGTAACACCAACAGCACCTAAACCAAACCGATCCTTAACCCAGACACGACCAACATTAGCATCTCCTATTTGAGTTTCCCATTGACCTCCTGAACTACTCATGCACATTCTGCCATCTCTATTAATATCAAATTATCTGTTAAACATTACAAATTGAATGTGTAATCCATTACTTGGCGCCCTATAATTATTACAAAATACAGTGTTGCCGGTAATCATTGTAATAGTATCTTGAAAAGTTGAAGCACTACTAAAATTAACAGCACCTGCTACCGATTGTAGGTTAGTATCTAGTTTATCTAATTTTTGTAAATCAGTTGCTAATAAACTATTTGTTGTACTTGAATGTTGAGTTATCAATAAATCTTGTGTCGTGTTGTCTGATATGACCGAGGCAAATGCATTACTGTATGCGGTATTTGTATTGAATAAATTAGTATCATTTGTATATAATGTTGATACATCTGCTTGAATAGTTGTTTTTCAGTTGTAGTCCACGAACCTGCTTGTAAATTTGCTATATCTGTTAAAATCGTTGTTATTGTGTTTCCGTGTCCTGTTATGTTATTAATATTTGTGTCAATTAATGATATATGCGAGGTTATTGTATTTTGATGACTATTAACAAATGTCATATTACTGACTACAGTGTTATTTAATATTGCTATTCCGTTTGTGTTTGTTGCTATGTTGCTATCGTGTGTTGTTAATACTGCTAAATATGATGCTAATGTATTATTATGTCCTGTGATTAAAAACGAATTGGAACTAATACTATTGTTAAAACCACTAATTAAAAAGGTATTAGAACTAATATTATTAGCATTTGTGTCAAGTTTAATTGTATTTGCTGATATAGTCGGTAGTATGGAAGTTATGGTTAATCCGTGTGCTGTTATATTATTAAGGTTGCTTGTAATTGTTGTATTTTGATTCACCTGTTCATCAAATATTGTTGTTGATGTTGCGTTAATTCCTGATATTGCTGTTATGTTTGCATCTATCTTATTTTTTGTGCTAAAATAAGAGCATCAACTTCTTCAGTAGTATAACCTCCACCTAATGAACCTGTTGTATCTGCTAATTCTTGTTTCGTAGCATAAACACTGCTTAGAGTTGATGGTTCTGTTGAATTTATTAATACTAACTCACTTGCTATAATCCTGTTTGAGCCGTCCAGTGATAATGTTGAAAACATAATTATTATATAGTAGGTTATATAATAATTATATTTTATCTTTTCTTTCCTCTTGAACCAAATATACCTTTATTTAATGCATTATATTTTTCTTGCTTCTGTCTCAAATATTCATTTTGCAATAATTGGAAATGCTGTGCTATATTTTGTAGCGGGTTTGGAGGCGGTTGCTGTTGCGATCTTCTTGGGGGCGGTGTGTTCGCTATTATATTATTTTGTTGCGGTTGTGGTTGTTGATTTTCTTCGTTGTACGCTACTTCATGATCTATCCTTTGAGGTTTTGCTATTGGAACTGCTTTTGGTTTAGGTTTTATAGGTTTAGTTTCTAATGGTCCTTGGCAATTGCGTTCGTGACTGTATCTGTATGATTTTAGTGTTAAAGTTTTGGCACATTTTGGACAGGTTATTTTCTTTTCATTGCGTGCTTGAGTTTTTGGGTTGTTTTTAAGAGGTTCTACAGGTTTTATTTCTTGTGTTGGTTCTGTTATTGGTTCTGCCTTTGGTGCTTCTTCTTCTTCAATTGGTGGTAATTCATTTACTAACTCGTCTGCTTCAATTGTATTAGTAATTTCAGGTTCAACTTCTGACATATGTAATATATGATATATTTTGTCTATATATTGTTTTTTTAATATTTTGTCTATATGGACAAATTGAGAAATATTAATATTCATAATTTGATATTAATATTAGTAATTAGGGGTTTATTCAATTATCTAATTGAAAGATAATGCTAAAAGAAATGGGAACGCCGTGAAAATCAATTAATTCGTTTCTTGAAGTTGTTATTCTAAAGTGTAGTCTCTTAATATTTTTACCGCCTACATCAATAAAATCTGCGTATATGGGCGCTGTAAAATCTGTTATAACACCGCCAAGTTGTTGATTAATTTGAACTTTTTTAATTACTGAACTGCTGAAATTATTAGGTGCTGAATATTTATAATCGCTTAATTGGGGACAATTTATGTATATATTCTGAAAAGGAACTAAATTAAAGTATCCGCTTAACCAAGATGTCGCAGGTTCGTAGGCAATATAATTACTTAATAAATAATTAATAGACTTTGGTCTCAGGTTGTCATATTCAAACTGTCCTCTGTTCCATTTGTCATTTACATACGTTTCTAGTTCTTCGTCTGTAGGTATTTTGATTTTGTAATTTAGAGGGTCATTTAATTTAAGTTCCATTTTACGTTCGCTTTGTCCATATACTGTTAAGAATAAGTCAGGTGTAATATCGTTGAATGCCGCGTTTAATTCCGTTTGTATGTTGTACGATAATTGATTAGCATAATAAATTTCACCGGATACATCAACGGCAGTGCTTCTTAATAAGACATTGGAACTATTATACAACATAATATAGAAGCGTTCGTAAAACCCTTTCTCTGTTGTATAAAACGGAGTGCTGAATGAACACTCTGTCACGAATATTTTTTGTTCTTGGTGGAATTTCAAACTTTTGATCAAGTTCTATAATAAAGTCACTGGTAGAATTGCTTTCTTGCAATCTGTAGGCACTATCAACATATATTTTTTTATATGTTAATCTATCACTCATAAATATAATATACAATATAAATTATAATATAATTATTAATATATGATTGGACGACAATTACTATTAGGTGCTATAGAAGGCAGGACGCCTACACAAATGATGGCAGGTGTTGCAAGTGATAAAGCATATACGGCAGGTAAGGATTTAATAGAAGATGTATTTTTTAACCATGAAAAGAAATTGGAAGACAAAGTAGGAGGTTTCAATAAACATTTTGCTAAGCAAATAATGAAACATAAAACACGTTCTGCCGAAGAAATCAATGTTCAAAATAAAAATAAGATTGATGTTGTTAAAGGTTTAGACGCCGCGTATTCAAATGTAAATGGAATAACAAGAATAGGCAACACATTATATATTGGCGGCACTGGTGCTAAAAACGGTGCTGGTCATCTTGCTAATGATATAATTTCTGATTTATTCTTTATACCCACGCGAAATGTTCATTTGAGTGAAAGGTATAAGGATGCAATGGAAGAACTAAGGAAACCCAGATGTGAATAGAATTGTGTCCCATTCCCTCGGCTCAGCTGTTGCACAAGAAATTAACAACAGACATGGAAACAGATATGCTACTACAATGTATGGTTCGCCTTTTGTATCTGGAATTCACCAACCCAAAAACCCGAGATACCTAAGATTTAAAAACAAGAATGACCCAGTAGCCATTTTTGATGATGCCGCGATTACTGCTGATATTGGTTCAGTAGATGTGTTGGAAAACCACGGTTATCAAAATTGGAAAGGAAATGGACTTACTACAATAAATCCTACTACCAATATAGACACAGGTTTTAATCCTAATGATGCAAAATAACATACTTAAAGATAAAAAAAAAGAGTATATAAACATATGGTGGATTATTCCAAGGCTAAGATATACAAAATATTGAATAACATTAGTAATGATGTCTATATTGGCGCTACGTGCCAACCTTTGTCGAAAAGGATGGCAAAGCATAGAGGGGATTACAAGCATCCAAAACGAAAGCATTACAAACTATACAAAAAAATGTCCGAATTCGGAGTTGAACAATTCTATATTGAATTAGTAAATGAAACGCCATGCGATAATGCCGAACAACTACGAGCGATTGAAGGGGAATATATAAGACAGCAAGGAACATTAAACACAAGAATAGAAGGACGAACTAAACAACAATACACAATTGACAACAAGGAAAATAAAGCAGAATATGATAAAGAATATAGAGAAGCAAACAAGGAATACCGAAAACAACAAAAGGCAGAATATCATGAGCAAAATAAGGAATACTACAATCAAAGAAACAAAGACAATTACCAGAAAGTAAGAGAGCAAAAAGAAACATGTGAAGTATGTGGCATTTCCTATATTCCTTGGAATCGGAAAAGCATTTGGCGAGTAAAAGACATCAACAAGCTATGGAACAACTTTAAGCATTTTTAATATTATTTCTATATAATATTAATAATGTTTAAAAACAAAGATAATAAAAATAAAATTCCATTAGATAAGAAACTGACAAAAGAACCGTCAAAATATGATAAACAATATAAGAATTTAGATTATGATACTATAAAAGATATAGTTGATACAAAAAACAATTATTTACTACAATGCTTCCACATAATAAAAATATAAATAATAAAAAATAAACTCTAAGTTTATCATATATAAGTAATGGATAATATAATTGCAGAAAGTGAAACTACAATGATTAACTCATTAAATTTTGGACTTCCAGAAACAGCACAATACATCACAGACAGAAGACACGTTAATTATTTTCCATCAGGCAGTAATGTTTATAATCCAAATGCAGGAAACAAAAATATTAGATTTCATATATCAGGAGAAGACAACACATATATTGATTTATCAAGTATTCGTTTATTTGCAAATCTTCAAAACACTGACGGAACACGAAGTCATTTTTTACGACCGTTAGGTAATTTGTCATCCTTCTTCAGTCGTTATAGATGCACTGTAGGCGGACAACAGGTTCAGGATATTATTGAATACAATAGGCACTGTGAGTTGTATAATTCTTTTAAAAGTCAAGATGCCCGAGATATGGACGATTTAGAAAGTAGCGCTAATCCTCGTTGGGATGATGACTGGCGACACACATATGCTACTGGATTAGCAGAATTTATTGATGCTAATAATGAACGAGGAACTACTGGAACAGCACCAGATGCCGTGACAGTCGTCGCAGGAGACCATAACAATTGGGGCGATTTAACAGCACGATATACCCGCCATTCAGTTGCAGGAATTCCCGGATCTAACGGTTATATGAGATTAGGACATAAACCAGTATGCGGACTGTTAGAAAGCAACTATTATTTACCGCTTCGTTATGCACCACTTGAATTAGAATTTACAATTGTGTCGGATGAGCACGCACCAGTAATTACACCATTTGCTACTCGTGACGCAGCGGGGGATTTAATCAACAACGCATATACTGACAAATACGGCTATTATTTCACTACCGGCGATACTTCAACGCAGTGGGAATTAAATAATGTAATTTTACGAGCAGAGGTAATACAATTGGACAACACGGTCAATAATAATATAGTGAAACATTTGTTAGAAGGTCAAAGTTTGAAATTAGTATTTCCAATGTATCACACTATGACACAATCATTCAACGCGGCAGGAACTGAAATTAATATGAACATTGTTAAATCCGCTTCTAAATTGAATGGTTGTTTTATTACACTATATCGCCCACCAAGAGCAGGAACTGACCCACAAATACTAATTATTACAGACAAGACAACTACATTTACAAGCGATGGAATTATTTTTACAATCCTATGATTAATTCTCGTATTTTTGATGGTCCTGATCCCGATGGAGATGGTCGCGCGACATACCAGGGAAAAGGCTTTCAAAATTCAGATTTAAATTTAACGTGGCAATTACAAAATAATAATAAGAAATATCCAGAGTTTGAACGTGAATCAATGGCAGAAACCGCATATTATTTAAGACGAACAATACACTAATTGAACCCTGACCAAGATGCTTTTAGTATTTCCTACAAGCGATTTAGAGAAGATAAATTTGTAATTGGTATATCATTTGAGAAAATGCAAGACACCAATTTTACAGGCCAGAATACTAAAATGGGAGGTTTACTCGTTTTTAAATTGAAAGGGACTAATAGAGCACTGACAACTGATGAAGATGTGCGAGAATTATTTCTGCATATGATTAGTGAGAGCGTGTTAGAATTGCGCGAAAGTGGGAGCGTGCTTTACGATTAAAATTAAAATCTATGATAAATATATAATGAATAAATTCCACAAAAGAAATAATAAGAAAAATAAAGGTAAAGTATTTTTACAATCCTCACAAATTAAATATAGTCCATTTGATATGAAAGATACAAAATATTTAGAACACCTACACGAACAAATGAAGTTAAGAAACTCACAGGAAGCATCAGTAGCATCAAGGAAAAATATTGACGAAGGAAATAAGAGAGCAAACTATGTAAATGAACTGGATAGAATGATGGGCGAATTATATCGTCCTAACTTACCACATGCAACAAAAGAACATTTAAATAAATGGTATGAAGATACAAAAAACTTAATATTTACTTAAAATATATTGATATAGTATGATACTATACAATAAAATCTTACTATTAATAATATGTTTCACAAAAAATATTATTAATAATATTTTCTAATTAATATTATATTGATATGACAACAACCCAAAGTCTAGAATTAATAAATCCATACGCAAAATTTGGATTGAAACGACGACCTACTTATGAAGAAATCGCTAACCTAATAGGCGAGAACGAACAATTAACAGGAAAACTACCTAACAGAGATGCTACATTTTTTAAAGCAAGTCCTCAAGGCAGTTTTGTTGATGGAAGCGACCATATAGACTTATTGAAAGACCAAGAGATGAGAGTATTAGACAGACAAATGAGAGAGGCAATGATGAAACAGGAAGCGCATAGAAACGGGCATACTTATGCAGTTCACAAAATGAATGCAGAAACACCAGTCCAAGCAAACGCTGATGCAATAAATGATGAATATGACTTTTCCACACCACAACAAACAGCAAGACAACACGAGGGAATGGTAGATACACAACTACAAGATATAGCAACTGCAACAAAGCGGAAAGCGGAAGAAGTAGGTAGAGCGATGGCATCAAATTTAAGAGAGATGGGCGGAACATTATTTCATAAAATGGTGGCAAACAGACAATCGGCACCAACAGAACCACGACAAACGCCAGCAGGTAGAGCGGTAGCAGACGACCAGCAAACAATGCACATAGAAGATGTTGAACTATCACCTCAAGCAGTAGATGACAATTTTTACGCGACACCAGTTCAACAAGCAACAGGAGCATCAAGTTCAACAACCCAACAACCACCACCATTGCCAATGACGCCATTATTTAAAACAACAATAGATAATACTGTTAGTCCCGCTTACTGGAAAGACAACCCTAATTTAACAGTAAATGATATTAAATTTCAGTTTTATTTAAGAGGCATTCAAGTGCCAGAAGAAAGCGAAATACAGGAATAATTGAAACACAAGGGCAGAGGCAAGGCGAGAACATACAAAGAATATTTAGTGGATATGATTTTAGACACTATTGATAATGGCGGATGGATAGCAAATTTAAGCAGAGGTAGAATAGAAGAACTCAAGGCAAGTTTTAAGGGTAAAGGCAAGAAATAATATATACATAATAATAATGATAATAGTAACTAAAAATCTACTGAAAAAGAAAAATCAGAAATTCAATGATAAATATGATGACGACAGTTTTGCAATACATAACCTAATGAAACCAAGCACACCAACAACAATACAACCACCGAATTTGATGAACAAGGGTATGCCCAGAGAATTTATTGACATTGCAACCAACACAGATACGATTGCTGCGGAAACCAGACAGACTGACGAAAAGTTATACAATGATGCAAATCGGCAATTAAATATGACATTTGAAGCGTTTAAGGTAAAGGAAAACCAGGACAATATGTTTAAAATAATGCTTAAAAACTTTTGGCACAACACACACAAGAGAAATTAACCAACAAGAACACAAGCAACACAAACACTGAAAAACCAACGCGACGCAATGGTGTCAGCCTTTACTAAAATGCTCGACAACAACAAACCGCTAGAACCACCGCCAAAGAAACCACCAGATGAGGATGACAGCGATGAAGAAGAAAAGAAGTTCAAACTGACAAAAATGATAGAAATAATGCTACACAACGGCGCTGCAGTAGCAGATATCATATTAAACTTATCGCACAGCGCAATTGCAACAACTATAAATATTGCAGATTTAGTCAATCTGATAACTGCAGGACATGCACAAAGTAGCAGTAGTTCTTCTAATGAAATTATTAGTGTTCATAGTTCTCCACCTATTACTGTCCATAGTTCTTCATCTGAAAGTCCAACAGAAATACCAGCGCCAACTGAAGACGAAGAAGAAGCACCACAAAAAGATTATTTTGAAAAAATAAAATCTAAATAATATTATATATAATGGGTATTGGTCAAAGTAGAAATAATGAAAATAATAGTTTGGAAGACATTAAGAATTTAAGTATAGATGAAAAACACGAGCAGACACTTTAATTATTAAATCTCTTCAAGAATGTGTGGCACGAATTGAGAAACTAGAGAAAGAAAAATCTGACAAATTAATATATAAACTTCCTGCCTTACAATTTTGCAATGCTTCGTTAATTAAAATTAATAATATTAACATATAATAATATTATTAATTGCTATCATAGTCTGTCATTTTATCCTCTGGTATTGTTGTTGAAGTAGTACTACTTCTATCATCTATTAAATCTTCTTCATGAACAAACATATTTTGAAATCTTAATAATTCCTCGTCTGTTGGTCGTCTTTTCAATGCCATATAAAGTTTATGTATCCAAGAATTAGTATGAAAATTAGAATTACCTCTACGATAGAATCCACCACATCTACATAGTTTCATTGACATATTATTTTATTATATTAAATTAGAATATCTTTATTCATCATTCGTAATTTGAAACGCCTGTTCAAATCTGATATGAAACATGTTGTTAATGTCTTTAGCATTCATATTCACGTAGAAGAAACTATAAGGTGCGTCATTAACGGCTTGATGATACATATCTAATAATTGCTGTTTATCAACAATGGCGCTATTTTCTTCAATAAAACTCATTAACTCACTTGCATTTTTCAACCTAAACAAATATAATGAACTGGCATTTAAACGAATGATAGGCGCTAAAACATTATATTTTTGTGTTGAACAAATTACACTTACTGCATCGTGCCTGCCTCTTGTAAATAATCCATGTAGTAATTTACTATATCTACCAAATTTAGGATCATCGGCATGATCGTCTCTAACGATTAATATTGAATGAATGTAGTTTCTTTATATTTTAGATTTCATATAATTAATTATTTTCTTCTGTCTTTCAATTACATTTTCTAAATCACTTGGATTATAATTATCAAAATAAATTGGTTCTTTTTCATCATCTACATGTAGTTCATCCCTAATATATTTCTTTACTTCTGTAAGTGTAGGGTCATTATGAACGCTGGGGGAAAATATAAATATTCTTTCAAATGAATTTCTATAAACATTTAAAATAAGGTTCTGGACTAAAACTGTTTTGCCTCCCGTCGATGAAGCAACTATAATACTTCTAAATGGTAATTTTGGCACGTGCTCATATTTGGATTGATTGAATTCATATTCAGTTATGTTTATTGGTTCTACTATTGGGACATCTGTCATAGTTGATATTAAAGAAATATAGAAAATTATATTCAAACATTAACTTGTAATTAATATTAAATGGAACATCATTATGTTCTGAGTGGCGGTGAATAACATAATGGAACAGGTTTTCCATTGCTTCAATCAAAAAGCATTGAAGATAATTAGTTTTGTGTCTTGCTCGCGTGTGGAATGAAAACCCCAAGTGCTGTGCCCCACCAATATTCTATTATGCATGAAATAATAAGATTAATTAGAATAATTTATCTTATTATTTAATATGGATAGAAGTTATTCAGATTATATTGATATAATAGATGAAGTAGAGAGTATAGAGCAAGTAATAATAACTGACAATAAAATTAAGAAATGCTGTTATTATACATTAGAATTAATAAAACTAGGAATACAATATATCAAAAATACAAAGTAAATATTAATATAAATGCCAAGAAAGAAAAAGAGTAAATCAAATTCAATATTAGATAACGAAAGACCAATGCCAGATATTGAAGCTCGGAAAGAAACAACAGTAAGTGTTAAATCATTAGGTGTGTGTAAAGAAATAAAATGTGATAAATGTAATCATATTATGAACTTTCAAAATGAATTAATAGTAGATAAAAAGGCGGTGTTAATATTAAATGTATTCCGTGTATGTTATCAGTCAAGAAGAAAGACCAAGAAATGAGTGTAGTAAAGAAGAAGGACGGAGATATAACAATAGAAACAAATGACAATTTAGTCAATGTTAGGTTTAATGGGGTAATAACATAGTATTTAAAGAGTAGATTTAACATTAAATCAATTTTATAAATAAATATATATTTAAAAAAATAATTATATAAATAAATATATATATATATAGAAATGTCTGAAGTTGAGAATGATGCTATTGCTGAACTATCAAAGAAGGTAATGACAGTTAGTAAAAATGTTAAACTGTTGTATGAGATGATAAAAAACTATTGACCAGAAACTTGATGCAAAGGCAAACGAACCAAAAAATAGCAATGAAGAGAAGGAAAAGATTGATAAGATCTTTGAAAAGAAAGGGATAGGCAGACCCAGCGGTGATTATGACACGAAGCGTAAAAAATATTGTGATATGTTAAATAAGGGACAAATCAAAAGTCCAAAAGAACAAACATTAGAATATTATAAACTAATTAAGGGTGATGATGGTAAATATGTAATTGTTGAAAATTAAAATATAAATAATTCTAATAATATATTATAATGATTTTCAGGCAGTGGTTCTGTTTGTACAATTGCACGGGATTTAGGTTTTAATGATGATAATCCAATTTTAACAATCCTAATATTAATCATAATGTATATATAATTTTAATTAAATTATCATAATTCAATTATAATTTTAATTTAATTTAATTTTAATTTATAAATTTAGTTTTAATTCATTAATTTAATTTCAATTTATTAATTTAATTTTAATTTAAAATTAAAATGATTGTAAAAAGTATTTAAAGAAATATTTTATAATACTATTATATAGTGTGATGAGTGATACAGTCCGTGATGATATTGATGCTAAAAATATATTGAACACAAAGTTTATGAGTTATAAATGTGAAGACTGTGAGATGCTACAATTACCAATTGAACAGGGTTTTACAAATGGCGTTTGTAATAATATTTGTCAATACATGATATGCAATAATTGCAATATAATTATAAACAAAATTGATGATATGAATAACAAAGATATTTATATTATACATACTGAAACTCTTGATGATGATTTAGAAATATTTGTGTTTATTGAAATGAATAATTTCTTAACTATAGAAGAGTTTGGTAATTTATTAGAATGTGACGACGAAGGATATAATAATGAACTTATGTTTAAGTGTTATAGTATGGTAAAAATATTATACAATATGTCTTTTCATATTAAACGTTTAAAATATGATGTATTGATCGATAATGACTTTGATTTTTTAAATGAGTTTTTTAAATTATGAGTATAGAATTGACGAACTTAGATATACAATAACACATGCAATTGGAATAATGGGAATGTTTAGAAAAAAATAGGAAATAATATTTATAATGAAACAACGTGTGAAAAAAAAGAAAGAATTAAAGAAGAATGGTGCCCCCTCAAAAACGAATGAACCAGACCTTGCCCATAATATGTCTACAAAATTTGTGATAAAATTTATTGTAAAATAAGTTATCATATTTTTTGGAATAATACTTTTTGTAAAATTATATTGTTGAAAATTGTTATTTATTGAAAATTTATTACTTTTTTTTTAAAAAAAAATATTTATTTATTTAAAAAACAATGTAAAATTTATTCTTTGAAATTTATATTTTAAAATATGGATGAACTTACTAGGAAATTACCTGCTTTAAAATGTTGATTTTTGAGAATGTGCTGTTTGAGGTGCTGTTTTAAATGTTGCTAAAAGTGTGGGGGGGGGGGGGTCTGGGTTTTTTTTTTATAAAAAAAAGATGGGCAAGGTCTGGTCTAACTCTTAGGGGGTCAATCACCTGGTGTTTAAAGTTCTTTGGGCCCCTCACATCTAGCCCGCTTCTCGACAGACGAGCCACTCACCCCCCTTCCATGTGCACGTTCGGTAGTCCTCTCCGAGATCCCTAAATTTCGTGGGATTTCAGCACAAATGAAGGCCAACCCTAAAAAGGTGCCCATGCTAAGGGGTCACAACCCCTTCCTTAAAGGGTCCGTAAACGGAGACTCAAGGTACACTTGAGCTTTGTGCATCCCTTGAGCAATGGTCATGTGACAGCTGTTCCACGTGTGCATGTCTTGTTTTGAGGGCTCCGGTTATTTTTTTTGGGGGAGGGGTTGAAAGAGAAGAGGAAACAACGAGATCCATTTTGGGGGTTTAAAGATAGACGAGCCGCCCATTTAGCTGTCTTGACCATTGCTCCTTAGTTCCAGGAAACATCAAGAATCTCCTTAGATAGGGAGAGACGCGGGACACAGGACAAACATAGGAGCCTAAGGAAAAACCAAAAACCTGAAGTATGATCCACGTGAACTCGCAAGTCAAGGACCTTCAGCAACTTCCATTTGCTTTTGCGCCCCGGGGAAAAAATGAAAACATATGGTAGTGAAATCGATTCCCTTTAAAACCAACAGGGGCCTTGATTTTAACATTTCAGCAAATGAAAGGCAAAGGCAACCATCGAAAGACAGATTTCAAGGTGTCAGAAGTCGCGCCGTGTGTTCATTGTGGTGTCCTAAAGAAAAGGATTGCCCACCCTCAAAATTCCAACATGGGATATGGCAACCCGAAATTCACGGTTGTTGAATTCGCGTTTAAGTTGGTAGTTTGAAGGTTCGGGGATTCGGACACTAAAAAATGACTTTTCCGGCTTTGGTTTTTTTTGCACCCCACCCCAAAACCGCTCTTCGCCTCAAACAAAAAATCAGAAGAAGTCTATTTTGGTGGTGATTCGATTTCCCATGGAGTCACATCTGGCAGAAAGTTGCAGTCACCGTTTTGGGGAAAACCGCCACTTGGGGGGGGGCGGGGGTGAAAATATGGATTTGGGCCCGAACAGTTGGTGGTTTTCCTTTTGAGCCATGTCCTTAACGTGTCAGGATTTGCTATGTCGTATCATTTCGCATATGCCACTAGCTTACGCCCTTTTCCTTACGCGACACATGTGGAGGTTTTGCTTAGGCTTGCAAGCTTACGCGACCTTACGCGTGGAGATTTGGCTTGCGCACAGGTTGATATGACAAGACTCTTACTAAACATGTACACGTACGTTTTGGACGCAGCTCCTTTGGTGCCCCTTTGAAGCTAAAACGGCGACTCTTGTGAGTTGGAACCCTCTTTGTACCTGGAGTCTCCCTAAACACCTCCCGTAAAATTTGGTTGCTCATTGCCCAGAATCATTCGGTCAACCGATTGTTATTTCGAGTCCAATTTGGGAGACTCCAGGTGGGACACCAGTTCGGGGAAAAAAACAAAAAAAAAAACGAACCGGTCCGGATCGATCCATCGATTTTGAGAGACCGACAAACTTTGACAAAAATCCCCCCGGTTCGGTTCAGAGGCCCCCAAAACTCATTGCCGGTTCTGCCAACCAAAAGTCGCACTCCCGAGAATTCCGGACCGAAGCGTCAACCCGGGAAGCTCGCCTTAAATCGAAAAAAGGTGAGGTTTAAAGCCTCGCTGGCTGAGTGGATGGCCCAAAACAAGTTCAAACTTTATATTTACCGCTAAAATGGTCTTCCCAAAAAGTTTGAAGTTCATGAACTCAGGAAGTGAGGAGCGTTTTTGCAGGATACTGGCACTACTATCCCAATCACTTGCCCAAATGACATGTGAATCAAAGGAATCCCTGAGGTACAAGGTTGAGAGCCCTAGGGTTCACAGTTCCTTAGGGTTGCTTAGGGTCCCAGGTTTCCTTCGAGAGTCTTGGGGAACCCCTCGCATTGAACCCCCAGGTGATCACCTTGTGGGACCACCAAAATCGACCAAGAAAAAATCGGTTCAAAGCGCCGGAGTCGGGGGAACTGACTAGGTCCTCCAGTTTTGGAGGCTAGAATCAGTTGGTACCCGATTTTTGGTGTAGTCCATTTTAGTACGGGAACCCTCCCGACCAAAGGGGCGAGAGGTCGGGCACCGACTGGCAAGACCTAGGTGAGCCTTCGGAAAGCGGCAAGCTTGGTCAGACTACCCCCTACTCCATACCAACTCTTTTTTTAGGGTATGATTTGTCGACCCTCTACTAAAAAAGGGATCGGTATTTACCCTGGAAACCCGAAACCGGTTTTTCCGAAAAAATATACCAACTGGAAAAAGGCCGAATCGTTTGGAGGTTACGGGGGTACCCAAAAAATCCTGGTTGGTCATGGTTCCCTTCAAGACCTCCCAGCGGATCCCAGGCGTTTCGCCCATAGAGTTCACCGGCCATGTTCCTGTTGAGTTCAATCGGCTGGTTCTCTTTCCCGAAAAACACCAGGTATGTGGATCCACTGAAAAACCAAAACCCCTCGCCGAAACTTAGAGGTTTCTCTTGAAACCAAAAATGAGTAGCAACTCCAACTAGGTCCTCCAGAGGTTGAGTAAGGGTACCAACTTTTTCTGTAGTCTATTTTATTAGGGGAACCCTCCCAACCAACAAAGGGGTGAGAAAGGGCACCTGGCTGGGGGACCTAGCCAACTAAGCCAGACTTCCACATGGCCACTTTTTGTCGGTTCCTTGGAGGCGTCGTAGGCGCAGCGGACCACTGAGGTCCTGGAGCAACAGTCGCGAGCAAAAGCCCAGCGCGTTTTTGTTTCTTCTTCTCCGTTTCTTCTTCTTTTTTGCTTTGCTGGGGGGTTCCCCCGGCCGACGTTCTTTTCTTTGCTTTTTTCCGCGTTGTTTTTGCTTTCTGGGGGGGTTCTTTTCCTGGGGGTATCAAGAAACGACTCATTTTTGAAAACAGAAAAGTGAAGTCAAAGCAGAACAAGACTAACATTATGAAGACGGCTCCAGCCGACTTCCAGTTGAACCAAAGAAGCCCTCGGAGTCTTGTTGGGTCCCCTCCACGGACATGGAGAACCTGACGTAGAAGGGTTGGTTTGGGCGATGTTTTTGCAAAAAGTCGACTGTCTCTGCTGGGTTCCATGTTGGGCAGGTGGGCAGTTGATGTTCAAGGGGACCTAAAGCACCTTGTATTATTCAAGGCCTCTTGGAGGGGGGAGGGGGGGGGAGGGGGGGGTAGGGCCAAACCTCCAAACCCCCAGATTCGGTAACTGGTGGTTGAAACAAGGGCTCGTGACTGGTGGTAATTGCACTTTTGGGATTGACAGTAGAGAGGTTAGAATAAGTTGGTACCCGATATTTGTTCTGTCTACTTTAGTAGGGGAACCCTCCCCAAACAAGAAACGGTAAAAAGGCACTACTTGGGGACCTAGTCACTAAACATGGATCTTGAGTGGATGCGCCATGGCCGTGCAGCTACGTGCATTTGTAGCTGGAGTTGTAGTACTTGGGCCCAGCAATGGCGCTGGTAAGGCATGCCACAGAGCGTGCATTATGGCCACTTCTTGCCAATGTAGCGCCAGAAAATCCCGGGAGCACAAGGCGCCACATCTGGCAGCTCTGTCCATGACTTGCTGGCCTTGGAAATGAACAAACATTACCGAAGGTCTCTGTCTTGGACCGCTTTGTTTGATGGTGCCACAGAACTGATCCTTCTCGGTGGTTCCTTGCAAGGAGTACAAGGAGGACCGAACAAACTGAGGCAAGCCCCTTTTGGTAAGGACATGATCTATTCTACGGGGTTCCTCTAAGACTTAGGATAGGTCCCCGGATTTATCCAAAGGACAATCAAGTAACGAGAGCAGATTCTGGGTAAAACGCCTAAGATGATCCCGATCAGTCACCAGAGAATGACGTTCGTCTTTGGCAACCATGTTCCCGCCCAAAGGGATTCAATGGGGCTCCAAAACCCTGACCACCCCCCACGACTCACAAGAACACCCTAAAAGGAACCTGGACCCTCAAACCACCAAAAACAAAATAATTCACCCCCCTGAATTTTGGGGCTATTGCCCAGTATTGAGTTGGACTTATGAGGGTCCAGCAAGTCATTTAACGGTTTGAAAGAAGTTGGGGCTGGTATTTCCAAAGGTTTGGGGAAGTAAATAAAGGTCAGGCGGGGGCAACGTGCAAGACTCTTATCTAAACCATGCACGAGAAAGTTTGGTGTCCTTCCCCGTTGCCTACTTGGGTGTTCGGGCAAGCTAGTAAGTTGTTGGCAACCTAGGTTATACCCCACTTACAAGCCCCCCGAAGTGGGGTGAACCCTATAAGGGGGTGACACACCCCTTCCTGGCGATCACCACCTTACTAAGTCCCCCGCAAACCCCAAAAAGTCCGAAAAGACGTGAAGGATCCCAGGGAGTCACCCCGCAAAAACGAAAAGTGCCCCAGGCCTCAAAGAAAGGAAATCGGTCCAAGAACCTCCGAGGGCTATTTGAAGAGATCTCTGCAAAGATCTCACTAAAAACGGTCGTCTCCCTGAGGAACCCCCGCTCAAACGGTGACACCACATCCCCCCCCGCTCAAAAAAGCCTTCCGGAGTCCTCCGAACGAGAAGACGGACCGCTGGGCTGTCCGTTTCTGCTTGATCCCCCGCTAAAAAATTTCACTTGTGGGTGAAATCTGTTGAAATCCAAGCATTAAACACTAAAAGGAACTAAAAAGCTAAGGAGCCGGGATGGATGGGAGCCAAGGTATAGAACGCGACAAAACAGCACAACCCTGGCATCTCCGTGACGCAAACAATAAACAAGAAATATACATTTACAAACACCCAAAGGGATCGGGATCGAGTCACGCCTTTTTTGAAACAACGCCTCGGGAGTGTCTTGGACCGATTTCATTCTTTGAGGGGCTTGAATCGGCTTGAAGGAACCCCAGAAATCGGGTCCAAGGCTCCAGTCTTGGGGGCTGGAGCTTTTTGCTTTCGACGCTTCGACGTGTCGACACGTCGCGCTTTTCCGATATTCCCGCGCTTCGCGCTCCTGGGGTGCGTCGTCGTTAGCGACGCCGCAAGGCCGGCCACCCCGGCGACCCCGGCGCCAAAGAGCAGGGAGCTGCCTGCGCGAGCTCAAGCGCAGGAGTTGTAAGGGCCTGTGCATATTCGTGGCTCCAACCCTCAAACTACCAACTTGAAAAAGATCCAACCATAAATTTGGGTTGCTCGAATTCCCATCTTGGGCATTTTGAAGCTCGTCTTTTTGTTGCAGCGGCACCCAATTTTGTTGGTGGGTTTTCATAAGGACGGCCTTTTCTTTAACAGGAACACACCGTCACCAATTCCTCCGAGAACTTCTTTGGGAGCCTTCCAAACCGGCGAAAAGAGGCAGTCTCCAGTGAGGAGCCTTGAACAGAGCGACCCCCCAATTTGGGTAGCCATGCTGGAAGATGTTGTCCTCCGAAGACTCCTGCTCCAAATTTATCTCTGTGTGATTTGCTGTTTTTTTATGAAGGGGAAGTGAAATTCTGACGATGAAAAGTGTGTTGGACAAAAGAGAAACGGGTGTGTGTTTTTGTTGAGGGTACCTGGAGTCTCCATGACCCTGAAAAAAATTGGTCCATGACCCCATTATTTTTGGTAATGACCAACAATTGTTTAAGGGTCATGGAGACTCCAGGTACTTGTTTTTGGGGTTGGTTTAGAAGGAAACCAAAGAAAGACGGCCCAGTTTGGGGGCTAGGCAGAACATGAACCTTCCCTCGCATTCATGGGGCCCGAGGAAGCAAACCAAAACCTGGCAGCGCCCCCCCACCCCCCCCCCCCCGAGCTTTTGGGAAGCAGTCAAAAGGGAACCCGTTGCCACTTTCACAAAAACACACATAAGTAGACCGAACACCCACCGACGGTGGTAGATCAACCAACGTCAGCCATGAATCCCCAAGATTATTATTTTTTCTACCAAAACAACCAAAACGGACACCTATCAACCAACCAACGTCAGCCATGAATCCCCAAGATTATTATTTTTTCTACCAAAACAACCAAAACGGACACCTATCAACCAACCAACGTCAGCCATGAATCCCCAAGATTATTATTTGTTCTACCAAAACAACCAAAACGGACACCTATCAACCAACCAACGTCAGCCATGAATCCCCAAGATTATTATTTGTTCTACCAAAACAACCAAAACGGACACCTATCAACCAACCAACGTCAGCCATGAATCCCAAGATTATTATTTGTTCTACCAAAACAACCAAAACGGACACCTATCAACCAACCAACGTCAGCCATGAATCCCCAAGATTATTATTTTTTCTACCAAAACAACCAAAACGGACACCTATCAACCAACCAACGTCAGCCATGAATCCCCAAGATTATTATTTTTTCTACCAAAACAACCAAAACGGACACCTATCAACCAACCAACGTCAGCCATGAATCCCCAAGATTATTATTTTTTCTACCAAAACAACCAAAACGGACACCTATCAACCAACCAACGTCAGCCATGAATCCCCAAGATTATTATTTTTTTCTACCAAAACAACCAAAACGGACACCTATCAACCAACCAACGTCAGCCATGAATCCCCAAGATTATTATTTGTTTCTACCAAAACAACCAAAACGGACACCTATCAACCAACCAACGTCAGCCATGAATCCCCAAGATTATTATTTTTTTCTACCAAAACAACCAAAACGGACACCTATCAACCAACCAACGTCAGCCATGAATCCCCAAGATTATTATTTTTTCTACCAAAACAACCAAAACGGACACCTATCAACCAACCAACGTCAGCCATGAATCCCCAAGATTATTATTTTTTCTACCAAAACAACCAAAGACACCTATCTACTATCAACCCTTCAAACCTGAAACCCCACCCCGCTCCCCTCCCAAGCACCGCGCCTACCTGAGGCCGGAGATTTGCCCGGCCCCCGCCGCGCAATCGGGCCGTCTGCTCCCTGCGAGACATCTCTCCGATGCGGAGAACGGCCCGCCCGGCGGTTCTGGCGCCGCACCCCCCACACATTCTGTTGCAGCGCCCGTTTCACCCATTGACTTTTTAAAAGGCTGATTGTACATGACTAGAGTTGTGCCGAGTTATAGAATGTATATTGTATTGTTTGCTTCACTTTGAGTGAGTCACTGGTAAAATGCAAATTGTATCCTAAGTCTACCCCGGTGTACAGGTCCATATATGGAAATCCATTTTGGGCCCGAAGCGATACCTCACGATGAACTAGCCCACAAGCTAGGGGTTCATCATGACCAGGGGTTCATGTATGGACGTATACATTCAGTTGACCTGTAGTTCTACCAAAATGCTTGTAAAGGCTTATGTAGGCCTTATTTGAACCTCATAAAAACAAGCACGAACTGAACCGCCTTTTTCTTGACCAACTGAACTTTCAAGAGCTGCTGAGCTGACTGGCCCAAAGTTGAGACAAACGTTTGGTCCACTAAAATGAGACCTGGGCTGTTGAAAATTGAGGGTTGGATCCTACTCCATAATCCCCTATAGGAAAGCCGCAGGCGACCAGATCCTTGCGTAACCCCAGGCAAGGATTAAGGATTACCTTTGAACAGGCCACTAGAAAAGGCCCCCTTGCTTGCGATAGGGAATGACCGGGCAATTCCAGCGGAACCATCCAGGGCTGTGGGAAATGGAATCCACTTCTGTGATACAAGAAAAAGGTCCCCCAAAGACTACCCCGCCATTCAAAAAGGGGATTCCCAAAAGTATCACAGTGGCTGGACAAACCCCCCGAGTGATCAACCACAACCCTGAAACCACCTGATAGGGGTCATTCCATTCAGTCCCTGCATCTCTCGCACCAGCAAGCTGAGTGCACATTCCAAGCTAGATTGCCAGGGGTTCCTTGTCTAGGTCCTCCAGTTTTGGAGGATAGAATAAGGGCACCGTCTCTTTTTTTCTGTAGTCTATTTTAGTAGGGGAACCCTCAAAAACCAAAATTGAAGGCCAAAAAGGGCACCTAGCTGGGGGACCTAGTTGTGACTCCCCCTTCAGATCGGGGCCCACCAAAAAACCGGCAGCTCAAGATCGGTTGCATCCTTGCCAAGTGACGCGTGACCACCTGAACGGGAATCCAACCATAACAGGGCTGTGCTCAGATCCCCCGCTAAAAGTCCACTGGACACTAAGACTAAAAGGCTAAAAAGCAAAGGGGATGGCTGGGAGCCACCAAGATAAATCTGGGCTGCTATAATTCCCATGTTTAAGTTTTGAGTGTCCAGGTGCCTGGGTTTATTGCTGCGTGCTATTCCCATGTTTCAGCCATATTTTTTTAGGGAGGTGTTTTCACCGCGGCACCCCGGCAAAAATTGCGGAGCCCATGGATTTCGCCCACACGATGCCCCCCAAAATGGGTACCGAGCGAGCCGCCACATCGAGCGGCGGTTTGTGATGAAAAGAACCCCAGCAAGGCCTGTGCAACTACAGGTCGGTCTTTTGCCAGCATTGCATCGATGTCACTGGTTTCGTCTTGTACACCCGAAATCTACACTCTAAATTTCTAAATCCATTTCAGCGCCTCAGACTTCCGCAATCTATAATAGAATAGTACAACCAAACTAGACTACAAGCTCAACTGGGCTTGCACTTGGCTGCTGTCTCCGCCCTCTTTTGGATCACCCCAGGTCACAACAGCCCCAGATTCAAGAATAGCAGCAAAAGCACCATAATTTGCTTGGATGTGCTGAACGTTCCTCAGCTGCTCTTGCACCTGGCTGCTGTCTCCGCCGCTGTGTGGTTCACCCCAGGTCACAACTGCCCCACATTCCAGAATGGCAGCAAAAGCAAATCGAGATTTTTGGATGTGCTGAACGTTTCTGAGTTGCTCTTTCACCTGGCTGCAGTCTCCGCCGAACTCTGCATGGCCCCAGGTCACAACAGCCCCAGATTCAAGAATGGCAGCAAAAGCACGGCTAGTTGCTTGGATGTGCTGGACATTCCTTAGCTGCTGTTGCACCTGGCTGCTGTCTCCGCCAGAATCTGCCCCTCCCCAGGTCACAACAACCCCAGATCCAAGAATGGCAGCAAAAGCAAGATCAGCTGCTTGAATGTGCTGGACGTTCCTGAGCTGCTCTTGCACCTGGCTGCTGTCTCCGCCATATTGAGGACGACCCCAGGTCACAACAGCCCCAGATTCAAGAATAGCAGCAAAAGCACCATAATTTGCTTGGATGTGCTGGACGTTCCTCAGCTGCTCTTGCACCTGGCTGCTGTCTCCGCCGAGCTCTGGATGACCCCAGGTCACGACAGCCCCAGATTCAAGAATGGCAGCAAAAGCACCACCAAACTGACTCCTTGTTGATTTAACGTGCTTGACCTTCCTCAGCTGCTCTTGTACCTGGCTGCTGTCTCCGCCCCAGTCTGGATCCCCCCAGGTCACAACAGCCCCAGAGTCAAGAACGGCAGCAAAAGCCTTGCTAGTTGCTTGGATGCAATGGACGTTCCTCAGCTGCTCTTGCACCTGGCTGCTGTCACCGCCAGAGTCTGGATGACCCCAGGTCACAACAGCCCCGGATTCAAGAATGGCAGCAAAAGCATGGCTAGTTGCTTGGATGTGCTGGACATTCCTTAGCTGCTCTTGCACCTGGCTGCTGTCTGCGTCGCAACCTGCTCGACCCCAGGTCACAACAGCCCCAGATTCGAGAATGGCAGCAAAAGCACAATCGGATGCTTGGATGTGCTGGAAGTTCCTCAGCTGCTCTTGCACCTGGGTGCTGTCTCCGCCATCATCTGGATCACCCCAACTCACAACCTCGCCCCCGTGGCCATGCCAAGCAAACGCCCCACGGGTGGCAGCCAGTTGGCCAAGGTTCACAACCGCAGCTACCACGTCCCCATCTCGCAACCCAACCTCCCCGAGCGTGGCCCCGAAATCGAGCTGCTGGCCTTTCGCAGTGAGCTTCAAGCGCCGCTGGAAATGCTGCTGTGCTGCAGCCGTCAGCTCGCTGATGGACCTTTTCGGTGAAACTGCTATGGAGCAACCATCTCCACTGGGCAAGTGAACATGCACCTGCATGGTGCAGGAAGGTTCTGCTGGGTGCATCCTGCTAGACACAAACCTGACAAGCAAATGTTAATTGGA
This sequence comes from Effrenium voratum, assembly GCA_963377175.1. NCBI lineage: Eukaryota > Dinophyceae > Suessiales > Symbiodiniaceae > Effrenium > Effrenium voratum. Next base: position 1,269,165 of record CAUJNA010000402.1, on the reverse strand, counting down.
CAGCTGCCTTTAGAATAGACTTGAATCCTGACCATTTCCAAGGTTCATACCTTGCATATACAGACACACACACACACAGCATGCAAGAGGATCTTGAGCCGCCCCCCGCCATGGTTGTGAGTTTGGTTGGCAGCTCAAAGGCATGCACGAAGCCATGCAAGAACCTCTTGTATTTTTACGCTGTGCTGCTTAACAAACCACCACTTAAAGAGGCCTTATACGTCAGGTAAGTAGGCAATAGCCATGGTGAGATAACCCACGGAAGCCATGGTTACTAGTCTCCGTTCAGTGGGTTAGAACCAGGCTTACGAATTAACCACTTACTTGACGTACCCGTTTTCGCCTTTAAGCAATTGTAGCCTTTCTGAGAAACCCAAGTGGGCTCCTACGGGTTCGTACATGAGCACACAAAACCCTTTGACACCAAGGCCGATCCCAGATTCCGGCAATTATTTCACAGATTAGCATCGCCTGGGACCTATGAGCATACAATTTCACCGACAACCCAAGCAAACAAACAATCAAGCAAAACAAACAAACAAACAAACAAACAAACAACCAACCAACCAACCAACCAACCAACCAACCAACCAACCAACCAACAAACAATCCAACAAACAAACAATCCAAACAACAAACAATCTACCAACAATCCAACCAACCACCAAACCCGCGGCAATTACACCATTTCAGTATGCGTGCGCTTGGACACCTAGCGGGTCGTGGTCCGGCGAACTCGCGCAGCACCTCGGCACCACAAAGGCGGCGCCGGCAGCTCCGGCCGAGAAGAGGGCGATCTTGGACATCGCGGGCATAGCCTCAGCTTCCAGCAGTAGGCGGGCGCTGGCGCTGGCGCGAGTTGGCGCGTCGAGTCGGGCTGTGCTTTGGTTAAAAGGACCAAAGCCGTATGGCCCCAACTGGTGGCCCAAGGGTGTCTTGCTTTAAGGAGCCTCAGCCACCAGAATCTCAGTCTCCCGTTTGGCCCCAGAAATAAAAGGTGATCACCTGTTGGGTTGCCTTTACCAAAAAAATGGACGCAACCCAAAGGTTAGATCAAAAAATAGGAACCAAACATTGGGTTAGATCGCCTTTACTGAAATAGGATCCAAAATTGGAAAACCCATTCAGGTTAGATCAGGTCGATTTGCAACAAGGGCTGAAACAGATCCCGTGGCCTTGGACTCGTTGGGTCGCCAGTTTTGGGTCGGCCCATTTTTGGGCGGCAGCCGCAAGGAAAACAAACACGTCACATATATGGGTTGTTGGGAAAAAGAAACACCGTCACATGTGGGTTGATAGAAAAAAGGAAAAAAGAAAGCACGTCACATATATGGGCGGTTAGAAGGAGCTTCCGCCGGGCTCGGAGACCAGAAAGAAAGATGCCTTGGTTTTGGACGAGAATTTGAATTGCCTTGAACCAACAATGAGGTGCCTTGGGGGCTTCTCAGGAAACTTGAGTGGAGAACCAAAGGAAAAACCATGATCCAAAAATATGGTTGCGCCGTGAAAGAGCAACTTTGTCCCAAGGGATATGTCCACAAGAATACGTAATGCGACATATGGGAGATGTGCTGGAGAAAGAAAAGGAGGATAGTACTTGGTTGCTGTTGACCCCCCGCTGCAAAAAATCTAACTTTTTGGGGTTTCGTGGAAAAGCCCTTGATTTCCCAAAAAAGTTAAAGTTTAAAGATGCAACCCAATAGCAGTCAAGACAATTCGCCCCCCGTGCGGGTGGCAACGTGGAAATCCAATTGGACAGAAAACAGCAAGGGGAGAAGGATCAGCGCGGAGAAGTGAAAGGAGAGGAGTAAAACGAGGCCTTTGGTTGGGCCTCATTTTTCTCGAATGCTTTCTGCTCCCCTGCCAGTTTCACTTTTAGTGGCTTCTTCTGGAAAACCCCTTAGCTTAGGCTTTTTAAGATGGTTTCAGGGAAACTGGAAAAAACTCTGGCCACTCTTGGGCCCCCCAAAAAACTCAGACATCCTTTTAAGGAAGTGTGGCAAACCCCCTCCAAGGTTTCTACGCAAATAGAGGGGTCTCTTTTGCAAAAAGTTCGCAATACTCCATATTCCAGGAAGGCCCTTACGATCAGAGCGTAATCGATGATGTTTTGCGGGATGGGGAAGCCACCAGTAGATTTGTGGAACATCCGATTTGGCTGATCATATTGAAAACCTTCCTTTCGCAATTAAAGAGGGGGGCTTTTAGAAGTTTGCAAGGGGCCCTGTTGGTCTGTAAAAAAACTCAAGTAACTAGCGCGCCCCCGAGTGCTCAATAACCCTGTTTTTGAAAGTCCCTTTGGGTTGCAGTGCACATACCGGGGCAAGCCACTTGGAAATCCGACATCCAGCAGAAAAACATCACATAATCACAACAATCTCACTTGCCCCTTAGGCTCCTAAAAAATAAGTGATCACATGTTGTTGTTTTTTGAATGGAGAATTCGCCATTTAAGAAAGGCCTCCCATTGGTATCACAGTGGGTAATGTCCACAACCCTGCCCCATTGGTTTCACTTTGGTTTCCCTGCCAACCGCAGAAATACTTAATTGCACCCGCAGAACTCTAAACATTCTGACGTGTTGACTGGCAACACCGAGACACTTGTTGGGCCTTTACAAGGGGTCGACCGACTGTGGCAAAAAGCGCGGTCATCTTTTTTGAAGGGCCCCTGTTGGTTGGTTTTGAAGGGAAACCAAGAGGAAACCGTTGCCATGTATGGGAGAGTCCCCTATATATATATATATATATATATTAATATTTACATATTCAAACGAATCCAACAAAAAACAGCCCTTGGTCCCACCCACATGCTGGGCGCGTGTCGAGGCTTACCGGATGATTGAACGATCGCGCCGCGGCCGAGCTTCAAGCCAGAACGGAGTGTGCGCGGCGTCCGAGAGTGGCATGAAAGATGTTGAAATCGAAGGACACCCCCCTGAAACCAGGTGAGTCACAAATCAAAGCTTGGTATTAAAATGGTCTACCCAGAACCATATAATTTAGAAGGCGGATGTCATTCCGCAGGGATTTCTGGCCGGGCTCGCACCATAGACCTGCTATGGGAGGGCAAGTGTGTCTGTAGGCTTGGGAATTTCAAGGCTGGGTGTCCCTTCGGCCTCTAAAAAGGGAACCAAAAAGTCGTGACACACCCAGGTGGCTTCCCATGTCGCCATTGGGGATATGGGGCCTGCGATGGCGCAGGCTTTCGAACATCACGTACGTGGCATGACTTAGGCTCTGGCCCCAAAGGGACGCCTTTAAACTAGGTCCAGTAGAAAGGTTAGAATAAAGGGTATACCCTTTAGTCTATTTCAGTAGGGGAAGCCTCCCCCACAAAAGGGTAAAAGGGCACTACTGGGGGACCTAGGATAGTTTCCCTTTTAAAACCAACATGGGGAAATAAGACATATGCAAAAGCAAATAGAAGTCAGCTTCAATAAAAGGAACCGAAGAGTGTTGGAGTGTTCCATCCAATCCCCGAGCCGGGGAATGGCTTGGCTTTCTCTATCTGAGCACACCTTGCCCGATGCAAGAGCCAAAGCCACCGAGTTCTTCTTATCGTGATGAATCAGATAATTAGGATTCCAAACAAGGGGGCACGAATTTGAGCAAGAAGTCTGACCCCATTGCTTTTCGTAGCCTTTTTGTCGACCCCCCTCTCTGTTGCAACCCCCTTTCGCTTCTTGACCGCGATTGGTTTCCTGGACCCCCAAAATCTTGGTTGACGCTTCCCACTAAACCACAATAAGCAAAAATGCAAAATATTTCCCAACAACAACCATGAAAGACCCTTTTTTTGCCTTTGACCCAGAAAAAGCAGCCAGACATATGCCTAAATGGGGTCATTTCCCAGTGGGCGTAATCCCAGGGTGTAATACAAAAACCCTTGGAGCGATGGGTTTCTTGCGAGAATCCTTGTGGCCCCACCACGAAGTCCTACTTTGACCGGGATGCTACCTGGATCCTCAGAATGCCAACATAAAACTGGGCTATAGCCCCAAATTTATGGTTGGTGAATTCCCTTGTTCTTGGTAGTTTGAGGGTCCAGGTTCCTTTAAGGGTGTTCTTGTGTGAACCCAAACGGGAAAAAACATGTTCTCGAACAGGGATCCTTACATTATACACCTGAACATTGCAACTTGCAAATGGTGGTGTCCATTTCCTTATTTTGGTGTTGAAAAAGCAACATGTTTCAAATGGTGGCAAAATGGGCATCTTTTAAGGAGCCCTGTTAACACTGGGCTATAGGCCCAAGTTTATGGTTTGGTGAATTCCCTTCGTTAAGGGTAGTTTGAGGGTTCAGGTACCTCATTGGCCTCAAGCGATGGGAACACGCCTGTTACCCATGGATCCGTGTTTTCTGTGCTGGGCTAGGGCCCTCTTTCCTTAGCCCAAAAGTCTAGGACGATGTGAGGGTTCAAAAGTATAGGGGTGGATTCCTCAACCAAAAGGTTAACCTGAACCCTCAAACTATCCCTTACAAAGGAGATTCGCCCCACACATTTGGGTTGCTATCACCCATTGTAAAGTTGGAATCTTGAGTGTTCCTGGACCATCATTCTAGGGGTTGATTCCTTGTCCATTCTTTTCAGCCATCGTTCTTTTCTCAAAAACCAATCGCCATTTCTTCAAGATTTTTGGTGGTTTTCTAGAAAGAAGTACTGGACAGAATTGGGAAGTTACCCCTAGAGAAAGGGCCCTTGCATGGGGTGACCATTAGGGAAACCACCCAAAAAGGTGACTTTCACCACTCAATCGGATAAGCTACCCATGGCACCACGGTCATGTTGGGGCCAGGAATATGTGATCAACCCCCACTTCCATTTCTTAAGCCCTCCAGAACAAAATAAACGTATTTCCAGTAGTGATAGATTCCCTTTAAAACCAAGAGATGAAAATAACACATATTCTTAAGCAAATGGAAGCCCATGTGTCAAAGAGGTATTGAAAGGATAGCCCTGGCGCATGCCAAAGCCAACCAAAAAACAAATTCCAACGGACCAGCAGTTTGAACCGCCGGACACTTGGAAACCTTCCATTGGCGTCTTCGCCTGGAGAAAAACATATCTCCTGTAGTGATCGATTCTTTCTAAAACCAACAGGGGAACAAATACCTGGAGTCTCCTTCTGACCCTTCAAAAATGGGGTCATGACCCAAAGTCATGGGGTTGACCCATTTTTGAAGGGTCAGAAGGAGACTCCAGGTATATATTCTTAAGCCAAATGGAGGAAGTCTGCCAGTTCTTGTTGCAGCCCTCAGGCAACCAGGGGCAACTAACTGAGCCCACGCACTCAATTCTCACTTGCCCAAAAAAAGGGACCTGGAAACAAAAGGTGATCACCTTGGGTCTTTACTAAAAATGGAACCCCAAAAATTGGTTAAAACCCAAAGGTTCAAAGGTCGGCTTGCGGCTTCGGGGCTTTGGGAAGTGATAAAATTTCACTCTTCGAGTGAACTAACATACCAACGAACCCTCAAACCAACTTAAAGGCAATTCACCCAGGAAATGCCTGCTATGATTGCCGTGTTTGAGTTGGAATTTTGACGGTCCAGGTATGTGAGAGCAAGAACTTGCTTGAAGTTAGGAACTCATTTCTGAGGGCGTTGGAAGGGACACCGATCACGTAGAGGAATCGAACTAAAGTGCAGAAGGTCCAGCTGCTCTTTTGTGGCATGCATCATTGCGTCGCGATGGTGGTTTCGCCCCACATCTGGACTCTAAGCATACTTCGGGTGCCGAATGCAACTGCGAAGTTCACCTGTTGTTCACTTCTTTCTGCACACTTTTAGCACCCTAGATTTGCGCCGTCCGTGATACAAAGCTAAGCTGCTGTTGCACCTGGCTGCTGTCTCCGCCAGAATCTGCCCCTCCCCAGGTCACAATGGCCCCAGAGTCAAGAATGGCAGCAAAAGCACCCCCAGTTGCTTGGATGTGCTGGACGTTCCTCAGCTGCTCTTGCACCTTGCTACAGCATCCGCCGTATTTGGCATGTCCCCAGGTCACAACAGCCCCAGATTCAAGAATGGCAGCAAAAGCACCCTGAGTTGCTTGGATGTGCTGAACATTCCTCAGCTGCTCTTGCACATGGCTGCTGTCTCCACCATAGTCTGGATCACCCCAGGTCACAACAGCCCCAGATTCAAGAATGGCAGCAAAAGCATTGCCAGTTGCTTGGATGCAATGGACGTTCTTCAGCTGCTCTTGCACCTGGCTGCTGTCTCCACCCCAGCCTGCATTACCCCAGGTCACAACTGCCCCAGTTTCAGAAATGGCAGCAAACGCACCACACCCAGTTGCTGCTTGTATGCGCTGGACGTTCCTCAGCTGCTCTTGCACCTTGCTACTGTCTCCGCCAGCATTCGGATTACCCCAACTCACAACAGCCCCAGATTCTAGAATGGCAGCAAATGCACCACCAAACTGACTCCTTGTTGATTTAACGTGCTTGACCTTCCTCAGCAGCTCTTGTACCTGGCTGCTGTCTCCGCCCCAGTCTGGATCCCCCCAGGTCACAACAGCCGCAGATTCAAGAATTGCAGCAAAAGCACCACTAAACGCACCACTTATTGATGCAATGTGCTTGACATTCCTCAGCTGCTCTTGCACCTGGCTGCTGTCTCCGCCTTTTTCTGGATCACCCCAGGTCACAACAGCCCCAGATTCTAAAATGGCTGCAAAAGCACCAAAAGTCGCTTGGATGTGATTGACCTTCCTCAGCAGCTCTTGTACCTGGCTGCTGTCTCCGCCCCAGTCTGGATCCCCCCAGGTCACAACAGCCGCAGATTCAAGAATTGCAGCAAAAGCACCACTAAACGCACCACTTATTTGATGCAATGTGCTTGACATTCCTCAGCTGCTCTTGCACCTGGCTGCTGTCTCCGCCTTTTTCTGGATCACCCCAGGTCACAACAGCCCCAGATTCTAAAATGGCTGCAAAAGCACCAAAAGTCGCTTGGATGTGATTGACATTCCTCAGCTGCTCTTGCACCTGGCTGCTGTCTCCGCCCCTGTGTGGATCACCCCAGGTGACAACCTCGCCCCCCTGGCCATGCCAAGCGAATGCCTTCAGGGTGGCAGCCAGCTGGCCAAGGTTCACAACCGCATCCACCACATCCCCATCTCGCAATGCGGCCTCACTCAGCGTAGCCGACAAATCCAGCTGCCGGCCTTTCGCAGTGAGCTTCAAGCGGCGCTGGAAATGCTGCTGTGCTGCAGCCGTCAGCTCGCTACTAGGTCTTGAACACGATGACTTCCGGTTGGGAGGAACAGCTGAAATATCAACAGCTGGGTGCTAAGTACGGGGATTCGTAGAATCACACACGTGCCAATTCCCTTCGGGCATCTGCTTGGAAATTAACACTTCTGGCATGTTTCGCACGCGTGCTGGCACTCGGTTGCTTTCTGCTCCCTGCTAAAAGTTTAACTTTTAGTGGTTTAGTGGAAACCAATTAGTGGGCAAAACAATAAAGTCCTAACATCCAAGCAAAATGCACCCGTGCTGGCACGTTGCCATTGCATCGCCAGGCCGTCAGGCATTCAGTAAAGTCCCACAAACGGCCACGTTCCTTGTACCAGCTTGAGGGTCGATGCCGACTCCGGGGAAGAAAACAAAAGCGGAATACTGCGGGGTGTTGCTCCAAAATCTGAAGTTTCATCTCCAAAGACGACAATTCCTAGGGATTGATAGTCAACCAGGGATTTCGTAGTCCTGGGTTCCCGTTAGGTGCATGCATCCGAGTTGGGCGCCTTCTGTTGCTCCAAAAATGATTCAAGGGAACCCACCCCTTTGGGAAAGTAGGCAATCCCCTCTTTCTTCTTTTTTTTGTATTACAAAACACACACACACACACACTTTGGTCACTCGTTGCCGGCAGCTGCACTGGTCGCCCTGGCGAGTTTGACTATTCTTTCAACCAACTGCTGAAAGCTATGGGGTTGATAGCTCGATCCGGGCTGGTTTCAAAGTCAGCAACTGCACTCGGTGGTGTCCTTTCACTTCCATTTTGCTTTTTCGTCTCCTGGACCAAACAAAAATCTCAGATGCCCAGTGGCCAGGGGAAACAAGGGCATCCTTTTTTGGTTGGTTGAGTTTAAAGGAATCGGAACCCTTCCCCAAAAAAGCTGAAAAAGGCACCGCAACCCACTGGGCAACCAAGAGATAGTTCCAGTAGTGACGGTACCCCCTACTCCAAATACCCACTTGTTCTAGGGTATCTGTTGAAAACCTGGTGTCTCAAGGTAAATAGCCTTTTTTTAGTAGAGGGTCGACATCATACCAAAAAAAAGGCTGGGTATTTGGAGTACGGGGTAGGTGTCCTTCAAAACCAACAAGGGAAAACAAAGCCGAGGTATCCCCAAACAGCCCCCCGGAACCCTCCCGCAACCCTTGAAGCCTCCTAGCTGCCAAACGGATCGAGGGGACTATGGACTCCATGAATCAGCTGGGGAAAACAACAAAAAATTATTGAACTCTCAAAGGGTCCAGGTATTTTCATTTGGATATTCGTCAAGATAAAACCACCCTATGGACCGGTTTTCGTCCTTGAGTCCATCCATGTACCAGCCCAGGGAGTCCAAAGGCCTGAGTTACGGAGGCCATTTAAACACGGAGGTTTTTTACGGCCTTTTTAGGGGGTGTTTACGTCCTTGTTACGGGCTTTTTACGGCCTTTTTACGGGGTGTTTACGGCCGTTGACAAAAGGCCTAAGTTACTCAGGCCGAGGAAGCTCTGGGCAGGTTGCAAAAAGTAATTTTGGGCCGTTTCGGCACCGAGTTTTGACCTTACCACAGCCATTTGGCTGCTCAAAAATCATTGGAAACCTCAAAATAGGGCAACATGGGCCGAAAAAACCAGTGGGAATCCCATAGATAGTTGGAAACGGCCCAACATGGCTTGTGGCAAGGTAACCTCAAAAATAGTTGGAATTGGCCCAAAATGGCAACCTCCCGGCAAGGCTCAAAAAGAGAAATCGTCCCAACATGGCTTGCAACCTGAATTGGGAAATTTGGACACACAAATACAAACACAGACACGCAGACACAGACGCAAACAAAGACACAGGCACCGACACACTCACACACACACACACACATAGGCCACACAAAACTGCACCGCGCCAAGACTCGTTTTTGCCCCGAGTTGACAGCGACGTCCTCTCCTGCTTGCTGCCTGCATAAAATCTCTTTTGTCAGGATAGGTTTAAACAGAGATAGAAACAGCGATAGAACCAGGGCAAAACGAAGAGAAGACCAACAAACAAAATGTGGCAAGTCCGCGATCTGCGAGTTGGAGTTTGCACTCAGAGGCCCTTGGGGATGAAGTCCCCGACCTGACGGGCACTGGCTCACGCTCGCCATCATAACACTCGAGTCATAAGCAAAACCGGGTATTAAAATGGTCGACTCAGAACCAGGTAAAAAATTACAAAGCGGCCGCAGCTATTTACGGTTGGGACTGTCCCTTACTAACCTTCACGTACCCGAATCGGTTTTGATTGTGACTCACTTCAAACCCATGCTCCAAGGCCCCGGATGAAACAGCTTCCCAAACGGGTGTGGCTCAAAAAAAATTGAATCGGCCCAATGGTTGCCCGTTGAAAAGTCGACTCAGCCTGTGATCCTTCGGCTCTGTTTTGAGCCACATGGCTCAGGTTCAAAGTCATCCCCGTTCAGTGGTGGGTCAAAGGGAACCACCGATTCCACTGTCTGACTTTGATAGCCCCCAGAAATCATCAAAATCATGGCCTCAGAGGTAACCACCTTGAACCAAGGTTCTTTCAGCGATGTCCAGCTTCAGTGGGTTTGGACTTCGATTCATGCTCCCTCCAGATGCCCCCGCCTTCCCACCTTTTTCGGGCTAGATTGGATGAAATGCCGTCTGTGTGGCAAATACTATCTTTAGTCAGTTGACACAATACCCTGAAACAAGTGTGCCAACTTGCCGTCGACCGCTACTATGGTGTAGTTGAATTAGTCCGAGAGACAAAGGGGCATATAACTTGTGTTTCTGTGGGTGTGCGCTAAAGAGGAAGCAATAAAACATCACTAACTTTTGGCTTCCTCTATTTCGACATATTATACCCCATGTGCTTCCTCTTGCTTAGACCACCAAAAACCCACACAATTGTATACCAGCCACGGCCTTCTCTCCTTACCCGCTTACATGCCTGCGAGCTATATACATGATTGTGGAAACACGCACTTAAGCTCACAAAAAGTTCTGGACGAAACGACTTCTTGGCCATAAACACTTCACAACTAGCGTTTTCATGAATTACCACAAGTTCCTTATCTGAACCTGGGTGAGGGGTACAACCACCTCACCAAACCCTGAGAGTCTATATAGAACCAACATCTCAGTTGTTCAGTGACCCTGGAAAAAAAATGGAACCCTTTTTGGGGCGGGAGGACCATATTTAGTGTTTGGCAGCCATCCAAAAAAAGGTAAGGGGAAAAGACTTGGTGCCACTGAACAACTGAGACATAGATCTTCACAAAGCCGCTTGCGACTTGGTGGCTTGGAGGTTTCGGATGGATCCCTCAGCAGTTCCAATTCCCAGTTCCCACGTTGCAACTGAAACCCGGCGGAACATCACTGGATTTGACGTTGAAAGGGGAGCAAAAAAATAAACTTTAGCAGTTAAGTGGATTTGGATTTCAACCACTCAACCACAATAAGCAAAATGTAACATGTTTCTCAACGACAACCATGCAGGGGTCACTGGATTTCCAAGCGAAAAAAAAAGCTGATCAATCTACTGGCTTCCACTAAAACAATCGACCTGCACTTGTGGCTCGGCAACTCAAAAAGGGAAGTGGCTCAGAAACAAGACGATTAGGCTACCTCCCAAAACAAAATCTCAACAAAGCCCATGGTTAAAAACACACCAACAAAAACAAAAACACAAAATCTACGATTGCCCTTCCCCTGGGAGCCCCAAAGGAACCCCAAATATGCGGAGGGAGGAACCGTTCCACTATTAGGGGAGTGTTCCCTCCCAAAGCGATGAATCCCCACTAAAAGGGGACACCCCCCTATAAATCAACCAGGCGTTTATGAATCCGGGGTCATTAGACGTCTCTGGGCCGCCCTTACGCTGGACTGGAACTCCGACTGGGTGAAGCTGGGGATCAGCGAAGGGCCCGCGCCTAACCCAACCGATTCGATTTGGCGGGGCAAAAGCACGGTTATCCCCCAGTGAACATCCCAGTCTCCACTAAAATAGGACCTACCCCATTCTAAAAATGGGTGGTGAGAATTCACCAATCCCCCAAAATGGGATGGGGCCGAAACGGTTTTGACCACCACAGCCAGGTTTTTTTTTCTCCGGCGGTTTTGGGTTTTGGATCCGTGACCTTGGTCAAGGTACCCTAGCAGTCAGCCCCTTGGACCTGCCCTTGGCGATTTAAGGCGCGAGAGTGGCTCCTAGGGGTAGGCAGACAAGTCGGCAAGCAGCTGAGAAAAGCAAAAAGGTGTACACGCCTAGTGGCAACTGGGATCCTTCCCCCAAACAAGTTGGCAAGCCCCAGCCATCCCTTTAGGAGAATGGTCCAAACTACCATTTAACGTCAGGTTCCATGTCAATGGAGTCAGAATCAAAACCTGGTACAACAATGGTCTACCCAGAAACAGTTCAAGGATGAACAAGGCGGCTGCACCAACAATAAAAATGGTTGGGAATATTCCTTGCTAACCTTCATCTACCCGAGTTTGGATTGTGGCTCAATTGGTGAGAAGGCATGTGGCAAACGTAGATCACCAAGTTGGCAAAGGCCAGCAAGTAGACAACAAACTTCCATTTGCTGAAGCCCCCTGAAAAAAGAGAGACCAAAAACATATCCAGTCGTGATAGATTCCCTTCAAAACCAGCAAGGACAAATAACAAACATGCTCTTAAGCAAATGGATGCAAAGGAATTGAAAAAAGCGAAGGGCGACCTATTTCTAGGAGCCCAATATCTCATGATTTGAGGCTCTTGGCTACGGTTCAAGGCAACCACATATTTTTCGGGTTTTGTTTGGGGCTCCCAGAGAGTGGCTTGCCTGGGATCCACTGGTCCCCCGTGAAACTCCAAGGCTACCCGCAAATTACTTGCGGAGCTGATTGGCCAGAAAGAGAAACCCGCTAAAACAGCTTTCCCAAGTGTGAAGTCCGCGTTCCCAAAAGAGCGAGGCAAACAAAACACGCTCATGTTTGTAGAGGGTGAACCATTTTCTGACAAGCTTGGAAATCACGCAGCCCTGGTGAAATCGTCTATGGAGTAGTCAAAAAATGGAAGCCTGATTCCACACATCCCCCCCAACAACAAAAAAGCTAAGATCCCACACCCAGTGAATTCAAACCACTCTTCCACCTTCAATTCGCCCATAGCCCTTGCTCAAACACCCGCCTCAGAATCGGGAGTCTTGGGAAATGGCCCTTGATCACTTCAAAGATGGATTTGTGACTTTTCTTGCTGGTCGATCAGTCTCCAACAGGATCCGGCAGGCCAAAAAACAAACGGTTGATCACCGAAAATGGCGGTCCCCCTAATTTAACACATACCCACTAGATCCAAAGAACCAGTCTGGAAATTGTTCAAGCTCTGGTTCTTGCGGGTACATCTGAGAAACCACCTTTCAAGTACCTCCAGACCAATCCGGCGAATCTTCAATTCGGCTCCAGCTTGCCTTTTTTTTTCCGAGGCCTCCGTGCCCCTTGAATTGTCAGGCTTTCAACCACCTGGAGTCTCGAATTGGAGGGCTTCCTGGCATTCGTGGAGACGCTCAAGACGAGTCGCAGCAGCGCCTGCGTGAGCGTGCCCACACAGGTCAGCGCCCGGACGCTGCAGCTCTCCAATCTGATGATGGAGAAGGCCTACTACGTCCACATGAGGAGGCTCTTCCCGAAGATGCGGCTGCTCTTCACGGACACCGACTCCGTGATGGTGCAGATCTTCGAGATGCAGGGCCCTGTTTGACGTGGCCGGCAAGTCCAAGGACCCGGGTCAGGCGCGCGCCAAGGCCATCGAGCTGATGGAGCTGCTGGGCAAGCTCGGCGACGAGACCTTCCCAGCCAAGATCCTCGAGTACGTCGGCCTGCGGTCCAAGATGTACAGCATCCTCACCGTCCAGCCCGACAGCTCGCGCAAGGAGAAGCGCAAGATCAAGGGCGTGCCCAAGAAGGCAGTGGCCGACGTCCGGCATCTCTATCGACCGTCGAGAAGAAGTCCCTGTCGCCCTTCAACGACAAGATCTACGGCCTCGACGCTCACAGCTCGCGTCCGCTGGGGCACTGGCGCAACCTGGAGCAGCTGCGGCTGCTGGCCGCTTACGCGCCGCCCGGCTCCGAGGCCATTGACCTGTTGATGGAGTTCCTCGTGGGGCCCCTGCCTCTAGGGACGTTGCCCCGGTGGCTGAGCCGCTGCTGGGCCTAATAGGAGTAGTGGAAAAAGAGTGCCTAGTCGGAATGCCTTCTTCAACGCCTTGACCTTGATTGATTTACTGATCGATTGACCTACCGCAGCGACGACGTCCTCGATGGCCTTCCGATGCGTGCAGGCCTGGCTTCTGGAGAAGCCCGCAGTGTGGGTGGGCGAGGACGCCCCCGGCCTCGCAACCGCTCTGATGGTGCAGCGGGCTCCCTGCAAGCGCCCTCGAGAGGATGCGCTGCACGAGGCCAAGCGCTCGCACCAGCAGCATCGGATCGAGCTCCTTGAGGAGCTGCCGGAGTGGCAGGTGGCGCGCTGCGTGAGACAGGAGCGCAGCATCAAACACCTGAGAGAGCGGGTGGAGAGCGAGGAGGCGCTCGTCGAAAGCCCCGAGGAGCATCAGCCGCTGCGCGACGCTGCTTGGGGGATCATTTCCAGCTTCTGCGAACGCGAGCGGCGGGCCGAGCTGGCCTTGCGCTGGTTCGAGCGTCATGAAGGCCAGAACCCGCGGAGGCCCTGAAGAGGATGAGCGACGGCGAGGAAAAATGTTGGCTTGCGCGATCATTGGATCAGTCCGCCTAAGCCCGCAGCCGTTCGACATTCAAGAGCAATGACGTCCTCGAAGGCCTTCCGATGTGTGCAGGCCTGGCTTCTGGAGAAGCCCGCAGTCTGGGTGGGCGAAGACGTTCCCGACCTCGCATCCGCTCTGATGGTGCAGCAAGCTCCCTGCGAAACGCTACTTGAGGCCGAGCACCTGCAGCATCGGATCGAGCTCCTTGAGAAGCAGCTGGGCGAGAAACAGCGTGAGATACGCAGAGTTGCTTCCGCGGTTCTTTCCCGCTCGAGTAGACGCAAGCTGCGGGCAGAGCTTGCCCTGCGCTGGTTCGAGGCGGATGAAGAGTGGAGCGGGCTGTACGACTATTGGAGCGTGCTGAGAAGCCGCGGAGGCCAGCAGAGTCCCCCGCCCCGGCTCAGCATAGATGAGCTGCTCGAGGAGTGGCGGGCCGACGTTGACTCTGACAATGTCTGAGCAACAGAACAGCGAGTAAAACTTGAGTAAAAGGTCTCTGCAGCCTCCGTTGGAGCGGCGTTTTCGGGGCACTTTTCGGAGATTTGGCTTGCGCTATCAGTGATTTTTTTGGACCCGCAGCCGTTCCACATTCAAAAGCAATGACGTCCTCGAAGGCCTTCCGATGTGTGCAGGCGTGGCTTCAGGAGAAGCCCGCCGTCGGGTGGGCGAGGATGCCCCCGACCTTGCAGCCGCTCTGATGGCGCAACGGCCTCGCCGCGAGCGTCCTCGCGAGGATGCGCTGCTTGAGGCCGAGCGCTCGCACCAGCGACGTCGGATCGAACGTCTCGAGGAGCATCTCGAATGTCTCGAGGAGCATCTCGAATGTCTCGAGGAGCATCTCGAAGAGCAGCAGGGCAAGAGCGTGGAGAGTGAGATAGAGCTCCAGGAGCCCCTGGAAATTTCCAAAGAGATGCGCAAAGTTGCTCCAGCGGGTTCTTTCCCGCTCGGCCACGCGCGCCCAGCGGGCAGAGCTGGCCTTGCGCTGGTTCGAGGCGAATGACGGAGGGCTTCCTGGAGTCTCGAATTGGACTCGAAATAAAAATGGTTGGTCGTTATCTCAATATCATGGTTGGTCATCCCATTTTTATTGCGGGTCATGGAGACCCTTTACAAATGGACCTACCCAAAATAATGGTTGTTCGTCCCATGTTTATTGCGGTCCTTAGGGAGACTCCAGGCAGGCTCATGACCAACCATGTTTGAAGGGTCCGATTCGGGAGACGCCAGGTAGCCACCTCCATTGGCCTGGAGAAAAACACTTCAATCCGGGGATGAGGAAAAAGAAATCCGCGGAATCCGCGCGAAATCGGCTCGAGGCGAGTCGCCT
>CAUJNA010000402.1:1211354-1248854 GCA_963377175.1 Effrenium voratum | reverse complement strand
GAACAGGGATCCTCACATTATACACCTGAACATTGCAACTTGTAAATGATTTAAATGGCTCGGTGGAAAAGGCAATATGGTTCAAATGGCTGTGGGTCAAAAATGCGTACCCAGAATGGAACCCTGGTCAATGGAGCCAAAGACTAAAACATGCGGTCCAATTCCTGGTGTTTTTATTTTGACCCATACCCAAATGGTTGCAACATTATTTTCTTTTAAGCAGCCCTGTTGAAGAGGTTCCTAGTAAGACTCATCTGGAGTCATGGGAGCCATCCACGAAACGGCATGCTCCTAGTGGACGCGACCAAAGATGTCTTGTTGGCAGGTCTGAGTTGAATCTATACCTGGAGTCTCCCTAAGCACCCTTGCAAGTTGGGTCCATGACCAACCATTCTGTTGGAGAATGACCAACCATTTTTTGAGGGTGGGGACTCCAGGTCTGAGTTCGGATTTGGATCATTCGCTCAGCAACAGCTGTTTTGCAACTTCCGGGGGCCTGCAGTTTGGCAGAGTTGGACAGTGGATGGGAAGGTTCAAGATCCTGCAGCGTTCCAAGAAAAAAGCAAAACCAGCTTAATGGACCTTTCAATTCTCCATCTTGGCAATCATTTTTAGAGAAACTTGGTTCAACCCAACCCCCAGGTAGCCTTTTTCTGTTCTACAGCGCCCTTCTTCGGGGTTATTTCGCCACTTTGCTGCTGCAAAGTCCCAGACGCACCTCACATTTTGGCCATCCGGGAAACTCCAAAAACATATGTTCTGATTCTGTTCCATGGTCTACCCCAAAATATACTTGACATTCTTGGAGAAGACCCCAACAAAAAAACCACACACAATACACCACAGTCAGTCTGACGGAAATTTATTTCGCGCTTTCCAAACCAGGTTCACATCGGGAGATAAATGTTTTTGTCCCAAACTCTTCTAGTCGAACCTGGGAAACTCAGTTTCAACGCTACCTGCACCCTCAAAGCCCCTGAGACACGGGGGATACTGCCCCCACGCGGAAGAACCCCATTTTTAAGGCTATTTTGAGGGTCCAGGTAGGGGTACCCCTTAATTTTGGGTAATGACCCCATGTTTAAAGGGTCAGAAGGAGACTCCAGGTAGGAACCCCTCCCCCCCAAAAACAAACCATGGTGTTACGTGTTCTCCTCTTTGCAAGCACCTCACCTCCCTACAAAGAAACACAATTTTTGGTGGTGTTCCTCTTGGTTTCAACCGTTGAAACCAACCAAAAAGCTAGAACCCCGCGGCAGAACCCCAGGGGTCACTGCAGCTAGAAACCCGCGAGAACCATGGGGAAGAAGCCCATTTTTCAGGTTCTTCTGAGGGTCCAGGTACGTGTCGGCTATTTTTTGGGGGGGTAGACACCCAGCTCAGTTGTTCAGTATATAACCCTGGAAAAAAAGAAGAATTGGAACCCTTTTTGGGGCTTGGACCATTTTTTGGTTTTTGCAGCCACCCCAAAAAAAAGGAATAGTCATTTGTGCCACTGAACAACTGAGCCAGGGGTCCAAACCCCACGGATCAAGGATCTTTTTTTCGGCGATCGATTTGTTCCGGCGTTCCGGCCCAGATCCCCAGGCTGCACGCCCTCCTCAGCTTTCGCTCGCTACGCCGCGGACGTTTTTCTGCGCAGGAAGCGGGGCTGAAGGGAAGGAACCGGAAGCTGATTCCCTCAATGCCGCCAATTGAACCGGGCCCGTTTTCGTTGGATCCGCGAAAAGTTTGCCTCACTTTTGGTGGGTTAAATTCGGAAACTGCCGAATCTTAACGCTAAAAGGATCTAAGAAGCTAAGTTGAACAAGATGGCCTTCGGGAGCCACCAAGGTTTGGAGCACTTGGTCGCCTAAGAAAACAAGAACGATACTGCGGATGGTGACGCGAAGTCCGCAAATCGCACCGTTGAGATTATGCCCTGGGTACTGATGACCGATGACAGGAACGTAAATACCCAAAGGTGGTGCCAAAAGGGCACGTCTCTGCTTTTGTTTTGCCCCGCTGTGGGTGGTTGAGAGGGAAGCCAAAAGGAAAGTCACTTCTTCTGATTCTTGTTCGGGGGAATGTGGCACCAAAACAACACAAGCAAACGCAACACAAACAATCAGAACACAAGCCATGCCAAACCAAAATCACCAAACTAGAGCAAACCGTCAGTCTGTCCTTTTGTGGTACCTCTCTTGCATTGGTGGTTTTAAAGGGAAGCCACAAGGAACACCACCAGTATTCTTTGCGGGGGCCCTCTTTACATGTTTTTTTGATACAATGATTTTCAGCTTCCCTCGAATTGGTGGCTTGGTGGGGTGTGGGGGTGGGAACCCCGTTTGCTCTCTACAAGAACCAGAGGTTCAAGTTCGAATCCAAACCACCAAAGTTGGGGTAGCTAATATTTCAACCCCCACATGTAAACAAATACCCATGAGCAAAGCTGGGGGCCTTTCACGGAAAGGAAGATCAACTTCCAGGTGGGTAAGTCAGCACCTGAGTTCTGGTGCTGGAAAACACCAACAAGCCAACAAGTCAAAGGTTAAACTTCCAAGCCAAAAAGTCGTCTAAACCAACAGGGCGGCCCACAGCTATTGCTGGACCCCGCAAACCGAGAAAAAGGAAACCGCAAAAAAAGGGCGTATCGGTTCATCTGAAATTGCTTTCTCAGTTGGGGGGTTTCCAGCCACGACTCCCGCTTGCCCCCAAAGAAGCCTTGGGAAACATGGCACGTAGCTCTGGGTCCTTAGTCTCTATCATACCCCCGTAACCTCCAAATACCCGGTTGGAAAGACCTGGGTAAATTTCCCTCCTTTTTTAGTAGGGGGTCGACAAATCATCCCCTAGAGCAGGCCGGGCATGAGGTGACGGACCCCGCGAGAACGCGGGTGACCCCAAAGAACTTGGGTAGGTGACCAGCCGTCATGGGGGCTGGAGGGAGGGGAGGGGGGAGGGAGCCCAAATCAGCCCTAAATAAGGCCTTAATAAGGGCTTAACAAGGGCTTATTGTGGGCTTAAGGAGGACTCCAGGAAATCGCGCGAATTCCGCCACTGAGCCAAGGTCAGTGGCGAGTTTATAGCTTTAAAAGAGTCAGGGAACCCAACATATTGTGGATGGACAAAATCCATTTCGCACCACCTGAGAAACTATGGGAAATCATTGTTTGTTGGAATTTACAGGGGAATTATCATTCCAGGGTTTCTGAGGTGGTGCAGGAATTTGTCCATCCACAGTAGGTGTCTGTCTGTGTCTCCCTTGCAAACCCAGGGAAGCCTCTAAACTTTAAACAACACCGCTGCACCGTACGTGCTTCTTAGCAGAGAGGGGCAGTCGAAACAGGATTGTTCATTTCAACAAATGAGACTGTCTTTGACCCAACAATCGCAGGTTGTTCGTTGCTGTGCTCTTCTTTAGCAAACCTTAAACAAAAACCCAGTGAAACAAATGATTCAAGAGACCGATCGGAATCAGGCGTTCGAACCCGCTTAGACACCCAACTCAATATCAAAACCGAGGCCCAAGCACCATACTTGCTGATGACGTTCCTCAGGCGTGGGCAGGTACTTTGCCCATGATCTAGGCGCCTCTAGGGGCGAATCTTCACTGGGCTTCACTACAATGCTTAGTAACATTTCGGGGTGCTGGTTTGGACCGTCATCCTTTGAAATGGACCCTCTGGTAGATTCCATGTTAGAGAGGAGGGTAGGGTGAGATCCCAGTTACCTGGAGTCTCCATGACCCGAAATAAAAATGGCTCCATGACCAACCATGATTTTGGGTAGTCTGACCAACCCTTTTTACAGGGTCCTTAGGGAGACTCCAGGTACCACTTTTCCTAGGCTGGAATTAGGACCCCAGCAAAAATATATGTTTTGCTTGGATAGTGGAAAACAAAGGGAAAGAGGGAGCTAATTCTGGGGAAGTCTTCGAGGTCACCCCCTTCCCATTTTCCTTTTGGCTTTATCAACCAGTTCCCTTGGCCTAATCTGCAAACGGATCAGTCAATACTTCGAGTTGGTGGATCGGATGAAATGGAACTGGAAGTCGAACTCAGTTGTTCACAAGCACTTAAGAAATATCTGATTGTGGAAACAAGCACTTAAGCTCATAAACAGTTCTGGACGAAACGACTTCTTGGCCATAAACACTTCACAACTAGCCTTTTCATGAATTACCACAAGTTCCTTATCTGAACCTGGGTGAGGGGTACACCACCTCACCAAACCCTGAGAGTCTATATAGAACCAAAATCTCAGTTGTTCAGTGACCCTGGAAAAAAAGAAAGAGGCAACCCGTTTTGGGGCTTGGACCCTTTTTGGTTTTTGGCAGCCACCCAAAAAAATAGAAAAACAATTGGTGCCACTGAACAACTGAGCCAATTCTCCCTAAACTAAATCCTAGGAGCCCCGAGAGGACCGATTTCATTCTTTGAGGCCCCCGATTGAAAGCTCCTCTTGAACCTCATATTCTTCGGGTCCCTCTGCTGCCTAGGAGCCCCCAGAAACAAAAAAAACAACTCGAACCCCCAAACAGGGATCCTGACATGAAAAACACCGATCGAACATTGCCTGCCTTGTAAATGGTGGTTTTCAACTTTATGTTGGTGTTGAAAAAGCAGCATGTTTCAAATGGCCAAAATGAAATTCTTTGGAGCCCCAAACGAAAGCCTCAAATCATTCTGTTTCGGTCCCTAGGGCGGATCAGTCGGGGCGCTCATGTTCCATCGCGTCTTTTTGTCCAGAGAAAAAAAAAGGAAAAAGAAAGGAAAAAAAACAGATGTCTCTTGACTCCAAGATGGCCCTGGGATTAAGACGGCAGGGGTCCACTATTGTTTAAGGGTAATGTTAACCCCGGATTAATAAACCCCTGGTTGATTAATAGGGGTGTCCCAAATTCGTGGGGATTCAGACCACTTCTGGAGGGAACAGCCCCCTAATGGGACGAATCCTGGGTCAACATTATCCTGGTACTCCCAACATTCCAAAACCCGATTTCGTGTTTCCTGTCCCTTGACAACCACCAGGTTTTGGGGGTATTCAAAGACGAGCCACCCAAATGCTCCCAGCTGAACTAAAGTCGAAATATAAACTACCTGGAGTCTCCTTCTGACCCGAAATAAAAAATATTTGGGGTCATGGACCCATTTTTATGACGGGTCAGAAGGAGACTCCAGGCAGTTACATTAAGTAACTTGTCGTAGGTTACTAGGAGATCGAGTTCCGCGGGCCGGAAGAGTTTCTTCGAGGCCAGTTTGGGGTTGGTTGAACAGGTTTAGGGTTTAGGGGTTCAGGCAGGGAGGAACAAAAAGCCCGAAACGCATGTGTTCTTTCCACGGCCGAGGCTCTCATACCGCCACAGCTCCGACAGAGCGATGACGGTGATGATCTGCAGCCACCCGATGATGGGCACCTATCACGCGTTGCAACTGCAACGCGACGCGTTGCACTCTGAACTTGGCTGGAATTAGGACCCCAGCAAAAAAACATATTTTTTGCCTGGCTAGTGGAAAACAAAGGAAGCCCAAAAAAAGCAAAAAAAAACAAAAAGGGGAGCTAATTCTGGTGAAGTGAATGGGTGTGCTTTTTTGTAGGGGCCCCCCAAAGCTGGTGGTTTTGTTCCTTGAAAAACCGGAGAAAAAAGAAAAAGTACCTGGAGTCTGCCTAAGGACCCTTTAAAAATGGTTGGTCATTACCCAAAAAAAGGGGTCATGACCCCATTTTTAAAGGGTCATGGAGACCCCAGGTACCCTCGAAAAGCAACACCCTAATGGCCAAAAAGGAAGGGACACTCTTACAGGGCTCACTGCATTCCCCAAGTTGTGATTTTGCTGGTGGTTTCCATTGAAACGATCGCCACTGTTGGAGGATCAAAGGGACATTGCCAATGGCCAGCAACTGAACGCCTTGCTCACCGTTGATTAGGGCGACAACCACGCACGGCCAAAGCCGGGCTTTGAAGCGCGCGTCGCTGCAGGAAATCTTTGCCCTCTAAAATCAACAGGACCATCAACAAGTATTCTGAAACAAATGGAAGACACCCAGGATGTCAATCTGGCAACCACCCTAAAGTCTGCGGATACTCGCCAGGCTCTCTGAATCTCCGAGCGCAGCTTGGTTTGCCCGATTCCACCCGCAAACCAACTAAAAACCGGTTGGAGTCTCCATGACCCTTTCAAAAGGGGGTCATTACCCAAAATAATGGGGTCATGGACCAATTTTTAAAGGGTCATGGAGACTCCAGGAAAAAAACAGATGTTTTGTTTGCATCATTTCGGAAGTCGCTTAACCCATAAACTGAGGCTCCTACTCCGAGAAGATCTTCCTGAAGTCTCCGTGACCAAATAAAAAACGGTTGGTCAGACTACCCAAAATCATGGTTGGTCATGGACCCATTTTTATTTCGGGTCAGAAGGAGACTCCAGCAGGGATCCTTACATGAAAAACACCTGAGCATTGCAACTTGTAAATGGTGGTTTCCAACTTTATTTTAGCGTTGAAAAGGCCACATGTGTCAAATGGTTGCAAAATGAAATTCTTTTAAGGAGCCCTGTCCAGTTTTTTGTTTGTTTTGGGCGGGGGGGGGGGGGGAAATCGGAAACCTGGGCTCCGTGGTCCGAACCACTCTTCTCGTCCCTTTCACATCTAAAAACGGTTTGGACGCGCTTTTTGTGGATTTCACCCGTCCTTCCCCCTGTAGCTTCTTTTTTCGTACTCTTTTACTACTCTTTTAACATCCTACAGGGATGTTTTCCACAAAAAACGCATCCAGGCCGTTCCCTAGATTTCAGGCCGCGGATTCGGATCTGCGGATTCGGCGTGACTCGCGACTCGCCTGGGTGGCGGCCTTCAGAGGGTCCGCGGAGTCCGTGGGGTAGCGGGTGATGAAGGGCTCCCACCTCCGAAAAAAATGGTCGAGACGTCCACCTGGAGTTCTTTTTTTTTGGTGAGGTCATGACTCCTTGATTTTGGGTAATGACGAAAATGGTTGAGAAAATACTCCGGATGGTTGCATGTCGCACCACTTGGAAACCATGGGAAACCATTGTTTATTGGTATTTACGAGGGAATCATCATTCCAGGGTTTCTGAGGTGGTGCAGGACTTCGTCCATCCACAGTATGTCCAGTATATAGTGAAATCGATTCCCTTTAAAGCCAGGGTAACATATACAAACATTCATTTCAGCAAATGGAAGTAAAGATATGGTGCGATAGCACATGACTTTCTCAACGAGATCCGGGGGTTGAATGAATGAATAAATGAACCCGGTGATTTGGGGGATTCCTTCAAAGGAAACCATAAACGATGGTTTATAGGGGTTGATGGGAATAAATGAACCCGGTGATTTGGGGAACTCCTTCAAAGGAAACCATAAACATGCCATGGTTTATAGGGGTCGGTGATGGGGGTTCCCTGAAAGGAAACAAAAGGTTGGATGGTTTATTCTAAGGGTTTTTGTACTACACCCTGGGAATACACCCACGGGGGTTGACCCAGTTAGGCACATTTCCGGATGCAACCGTGTTATTTTGAACCATTCTGGGTCATGTCCCGAGGTTGTAATCCCATGGTGGAATACCAAAACCCTCAGATTTATGGTTCTCAGGGTACCCCCAGAGATATGAGTGGACAGTGCATAGTGCTTACCCGAAGCTTCTCATTTTCTGAGTGGATCCAACCACAGGCGGAACGTTTTCTGTCACATTCGAATGGTCCAATCTGATAAAGTGACTCAAGTCCGGGTTCCTCCATTTGCGTTTTCGTCCCGTGGAGAAAATGATAAAATATCTCAAGCAGTGAATTCAATTCCCTTTAACACCAGTTTTGAAAATCACAAACGGCTGTGGCTCAAAATGAAACGATCGGAGGGGCAAACCGGTTTTGGTCCGCGTTTCCACAGGGCAACCCATTGTGGAATTCCGGGTTTTTGAGCAGCTAAATATTCATCTCAGCAAATTAAATATCTCCAGCAGTGAAATGTAGTCCCTTTAAAACCAGGGAAAAAAAAGCTTCACCAAATGGAAGCTTGTTTTTGACCGGGGTCATTGTAGTTTGCACGTGAAGGAAACCCCCAATGTCCATGGGCGCGGTGCTTGACCCTTCCACATTTTTGGAAGCACGACGGGTTCTCTGTTTTGGACGGGACTCGCTTGGGGGTTGGTTGAAAGGAAAATCCGGAAAACCAACAGAACCCCTCGAAAAAAAGGGGCCTGAACATGGAAAACCACTCGGTGTTTGTCCCTCTTCTTTTGATGCGTCGCCTTTTTAGTTGTTTTTTCATGAAAACCCTTTCCGCCCGGAGACCCGGAGACCCGGCGACCCGGCGACCCGACTGCCCGGAGGCTTTGGAGCCCCGGGCTTGGCGCCGGAGGTCTGCACCGTGTAGCCCAGCACCTCGGGGCGCGAAGGAATCCGAAGCCGGTGCCTGGCCTGGGCTGATCAAAAACTACCCCCCTAAGCCAACAAAACAAAGGGGAATACTACCCCACCCAAATAAATAATAAATATACATATATACATATATATATATATATGGTGTTTGCCTTTTCTTTTTGGTTTCGCCTTAACTATAGATTTTGGGGCTTTACTGGATTTTGGAGGGATGTTTGAGGGTTCAGCTACTTCTTCCTGGAGTCTCCATGACCCTTAAAAAATGGTTGGTCATTCCCCCAAAAAATAGGGTCATGGACCCATTTTTATTTCGGGTCATGGAGACTCCAGGTTTGTCTTTGTTTCCCTTGTTTTGATGCGCTTTTAGAGCTGTGGACACTGCCACTCGACGAGTGAACGCCTAGAAACCGCTGGAACCGGATGGCACCGCCAAGAAATGGAGGAGGGCTCGGGGGCGCCTTTCCGTCTTTGCGACTTGGTGGCCCATGTTTGGTAAAGAAAACCAAAAGGTTCGAACGGAAGCAAATGTTCATGTGCAGTTGCTTCTTCCCCCCCCCCCCCGAAAAAGAAAAAAAAAAAAGATGTCCGGTAGTGAGATCGATTCCCTTTGAAACCAAGAGAAGATTCCCATCGTCTTAAGCAAATTCCCTTGGCGTGATCCACCCAAAAAAATCCGTGGTGTGATCACTGACCAACTCCTCCAGGTGGCTTCCTTGGGTTTATCAACTGTTTTGAGAGCTTCCTCTGGTGGGAAAAAAATCCGGGAAACCCAAAGGTTAGGTCTGGTGGAGTCGTCTTGGGGTGAGACTCAAAGGGTCTTTCCAAAAATAAAGCCCATAAACTCAGGAAGTGACAGCTCTGAGCAATCCAACAGAGTGCACCTGCTGTTCCCTTCTTTCAGCGCGCTTGTGGCGTCCCAGATTTGCGCCGCCCGAGTTACAACTGCACAACAACTACAAGCTCAGTTGTTCTTGCACCTGGCTGCTGTCACCGCCATATTCTGCAGAACCCCAGGTCACAACAGCCCCAGATTGAAGTATGGCAGCAAAAGCACCAGCAGCGTTTGCTTGGATTTGCTGGACGTTCCTCAGCTGCTCTTGCACCCGGCTGCTGTCTCCGCCAGATTCTGCAGAACCCCAGGTCACAACAGCCCCAGATTGAAGTATGGCCGCAAAAGCACCCTGAGTTGCTTGGATACGCTGCACGTTCCTCAGCCGCTCTTGCACGTGGCTGCTGTCTCCGCCTGATTCTGCTCGCCCCCAGGTTACAACAGCCCCAGATTCAAGAATGGCAGCGAAAGCACTGGCAGACGGATTTCGAGTTGCTTGGATGTGCTGGACCTTCCTCAGCTGCTCTTGCACTTGGCCGCTGTCTCCGCCGTGTGCTGGATGGCCCCAGGTCACAACGGACCCAGATTCAAGAATGGCAGCAAAAGCACCGGCAGTTGCTTGGATGTGCTGGACGTTCCTCAGCTGCTCTTGCACCTGGCTGCTGTCTCCGCCGAATTCTGGATCACCCCAGGTCACAACAGCCCCAGACTCAAGAATGGCAGCAAAAGCACCAGAAGCATTTGCTTGGATTTGCTGGACGTTCCTCAGCTGCTCTTGCACCCGGCTGCTGTCTCCACCAAATTCACCAAAATCAGAATCACCCCAGGTCACAACAGCCCCAGATTCAAGAATGGCAGCGAAGGCACCGGCAAACGGATTTCGAGTTGCTTGGATGTGCTGGACCTTCCTCAGCTGCTCTTGCACTTGGCTGCTGTTCTGGATGACCCCAGGTCACAACGGACTCAGATTCAAGAATGGCAGCAAAAGCACCGGCAGTTGCTTGGATGTGCTGGACGTTCCTCAGCTGCTCTTGCACCCGGCTACAGTCTCCGTCAGCTGTTGGATAACCCCAGGTCACAACAGCCCCAGACTCAAGAATGGCAGCAAAAGCACCAGAAGCATTTGCTTGGATTTGCTGGACGTCCCTTAGCTGCTCTTGCACATGGCTGCTGTCTCCGCTTTCTTTCGGATTACCCCAGGTCACGACGTCATCTCCGTGGCCATGCAAAGCAAACGCCTTCCAACTGGCTGTCAGACTGCCTCACTGCACAACCGCAGTCACCACGTCCCCACACTGTAACCCGGTCGCGCTCAGAGTGGCCGTCAAATCAAGCTGCCGGCCTTTCGCACTGAGCTTCAAGCGGCGCTGGAAATGATGCTGTGCTGCAGCCTTCAACTCGCTAACGGGCAACGCTGGTGAGACCTCTATGTAGCAACCATCTCCATTGGGCAAGTGAACATCCACCTTCATGGCGGAGGAAGGTTTGTTTCTGGGCGCAAGCGCGTAACACGAGCCAGGGGGAGAAACAAATGGTACATTTGAGGTTTGAAACCGTTGGACACGATACAGCCCTACCTGAGGCCCCTCCCAGCTATCTGACCCTGCCAGGTAGATATGAGGAATCCTCACCATTGAGGGTTGAAAACCGTTGGACACCGCCATGCAAGAAAAGATCCTTCATCTCACTTGCTGAGTGGATGGCCCAAAAAAGCTCAAACTCTATATTTACCACTAAACTGGTCTTCCCAAAAAGTTTAAAGTTCATGAACTCAGGAAGAACCGCACTTTGTGAGGACCCTCCCATCTCACCGGCACTTTGCTGAAGTTCTTCAGCTGAAGCCCAATCGAGGGAATCATCGGCACAAACGGCACCCGTCCATGTGCAAGCAGAAATGAAAGGCGGATGGAATACTCTCTGTTTTTTGGGCGCCGCGCCCTCCCACTACCCTCCTCTCAGGTTGCGGTCTCAGGTTGCGGCGTGTTGCCTAGAACAACCCAGTTGACACGACCTAAAACTCGATCCCAACGGTGAGGTTTCAGCATGGACTTTCCCCTTCAAAAGTTGCAATTAGACTAGTGGGTTCCAAGGAAGTGGTTCAGGAAACCCTACTTAGTTGCCCCTTAAAAAAAAACCAGAACTAAAAGGCGATCACCTTCTGGCACCTCCAAAAATGGGAACCCAAAATGGGAAAACCAAAAGGTCAGAGCCGGTCGATTCGCCTTGGACAACTGAGCCTATAGACCACCCGACCGAATAGCCTCGGACCTAATCGGACAGCAAGCCAGGCTCCGTGGCTCTTCAACCTCCGAAGCATCCACTGAACTAGGCTGGAATTCGGGCCCCAGCAAAAAAAACAAATATGTATATATATATATATGCTTCGCCTGGAAAAGGTGGAAAACAAAGGGGACCCCAAAAAAGCAAAAAGACAAAAAAAAGAGCTAAATTCTGGGGAAGTGAACCCAGCTTGATCAACTCGGCGGTCGGCGGGGGAAGTGAAGCCCCTCAGGCTTGAAGTGGATAGGCCCCTCCCACATGGATAGGCCACCCCTCGTATTAAAAAAAAGAGCGTTCGAACGCCTATTGTTCTGGGTGAAATATTTCATATTTCACCAACCTTATTTTTTTGGTTGGGAATATCTCCCCCACATAAATTTAATAAACCACCATTTGGGTCGAGGTCGTGTGAGGCCGTTATAATTCACCCAGATGGTTTAACCTTTGAACCACCTCCCTTTAATTCAGATTTGTAGGACCGGGTCTTGTTCAACTCGGCTGCCCAATGGACCCAGAAAGCAACGTTGAACCATGACCAAATACGGAACAAAACAGGGAAACTAGAAGGTTAAAACGATGATTGCTTTCGGTTAAGTAAGACTCAGATGGTCTTTCCCCCAATAAAAAAAGTCCAAACAACTCTAGTTCAATCTTTAATCTGATTGAAACCTTGCTTAAACCACCAATTTGAACTTCACCTTCCTTTAGTATACCTCTTGTATGAGCTTCCCTCTAGTTGGTGGCTTGGTGGTTTTCCGGAGTGGAAAAAAGGCAATACCTCCTTTTTGAGTAGAGGGTTCACATGATACCCGAAACAAAAGTAGGGGTATCGGGCCAATGGGTGTAAGGGGTACCTTGTGTTGGGGGCCGGGTCCACGTGTGCCAATAAAAGTAGCAACCAGGCAGCTTTTCAGCGGTTTGAGGCCGGAGCCGCGAGCATGCACACGCGGCCGTGAGCGAGCTCGGCCTCGCGGTACCTGAATCTTTTTCGAAAAGGAGTCGAGTCAAAGTGGCTGGAGTCTTCCTACGTTACTTCCATTTGCTTAAGCCCCCTGGGAAAAACAAATTAAATATGTCCAATCGTGATAGACCCATTAAGACCAACGGAAAACAAAACAAATCTAAGAACATGGAAGGTTAGTAAGTCGTTGGTATCCCAGGTTACCCACTGACTTGGAAGTTCGCCGTCTCTAAGTGGGGTTTTGTAACTGTATCCTAGGTTACCCACTTAGAAGTCCGCCTAAGTCTGTAAGTGGGGTTTTGTAGTGGTATCCTAGGTTACGCACTTAGAAGTTTCCCGGGAATGTGGGTTCTGATAAGGGGGTGAACAAGCCCAAATGGCGATCCCCACTTACCGACTCGGCCGAACATCCACGTAAGGACCCTTCAAAAATGGGTTGCCATTGGCCCAATTCTGTTTTTAGGTAAATGACGAAACAATTCTTAAGGCTAGGTCCTCCAGAAGCGAGGCTAGAATAAGGGTACCCTTTTTTCTGTAGTCTATTTTAGTAGTGGAATCCTCCCCCCAAAGAAGGGTAGAAGGGCACTACTGGGGGACCTAGATGACCAAACAATTCTTAAGGCCTATGGAGGGGGGGGTAACTCCCTTATTCACCCTTTAAGTCCTTGTTGAGGAGAACAAAAGAACATTGGGCAAACCCCAGCAACCAAAGACTTAGAAATTGTTGTGCACCAGACCTAAAAAACAACAGCCTACACAAGGTTGCTACATCGACCCCAAGTGTACGTCATGCGCGACTCCCTTTAGGCTTCTTGTTTCGCCAGAAATCAAAACTTCCCCTGGTGAAGAGTGCATACCACTTGGGGCATATACTCTCCCTATATCTCCGTAAGTGGTACACCGCAAGGCCTCTTACTCCAGTACCCTCAATTTCAACCCCCGAAAGCAGGGCAAGGACCCAACCTTCTACTGGTACCTTTCCCCATTCTATCCCTTTTTTCTAGAAAACCTCCGGAAACCGAGGGAAACCGGATCCGGTTTTTGGAAAGAACGATGGGTTGAAAAGAATATGTGGAATCAACCCCTAGAAACTTGGATGAACATCCTTAGCTAGGTCCTCCAGTAGAGAGGTTAGAATCAGTTGGTACCATTTCTGTAGTCTATTTTAGTAGGGGAACCCTAAAAAGGGGGCGAGAGGTCGGGCGCCTAGCTGGGGGACCTACTGGTTCTATCAACCCAACCGTGGTTCTCATGGCGGCAACCCCGAGTACCCCACATCTTCTTCCCATAGTCCAAAAGTGCCAAGGTACATACCTGGACTCTCCCTAAGGACCGAAATAAAAACGGGTCCATGACCAACCATTATTTTGGGTAATGACCCCCTTTTTAAAGGGTCAGAAGGAGACTCCAGGTACCCTTTTACATACCCCTGGACAAATGAACCCCTGAGAGGCCTGATGTTCATACCCCTCTGCCCCAAAAGAGGAGGGTATTTCTTGGTTGACGTTGGAAGGAAAGCAACAATTGATAAATGTTAGAGCAGTTCAGTGGTGTGGGGATTTCAACACCTCAACCACAATACGATCAAAAATGGAAGACGTGTTTCCCAACAACAACCATGTTTAGAGCCTGAAAACCGGAAATTTTTCATGTTACCCAGAGTGATGACTTGGGCCCCAAAAGGTTTTTTTTTTTTTTTTTCTACCGGTCCCCAAATTAAAGTTGGGGTTTCCACGGAAGCCAAGAAACCGGCATGTACTTCGGAGACCCTTAGACATTAGCTCCGGGTGGATAAGTCTCGGGTGCCGAAGGAACCACCGGCTACACTGAACCGTTAACCGACATGAACTTTAAGTGGTCGATCCGACCGGAACGGAATGCTTCAATAATGTTCGGAGAAAAAAAAGAAAAGGCGGCCAGAGGAAATCCCAGGAATTTTGTGTTTATCATTAAACTGGCTGGGCTGTCCTCAGATCCCCCGCTAAAAGCTTGACTTTGAGTGGATCAAACTCGGAAACCCGACCACTAAATCAATTAAAAAGATATAAAAAGCTAAGGAACCAAATGGCTGGTTGAGCCACTAAGCAAAATGTCCTTTCCCGAAAACTGACCGAAGTCCAGGAACTCAGGGAGTGAGTCTCTGGACGCTCGACCCCGAGATGCCACGAACGAGTGGCAAGGGCGCCAGGGCAGTAGGCGCTTGTTCTTGGCCTCGGCAGGGATTCCGTGGCCCCGAAAGGGACTGGGAGGTTTCCGGTGTGTCCCCTCAGATGCCCAGATTTCCATGGGACAAAAAGAATCGGCAGGAAGTGCCCACGAAGCCGCTAAAAATCTCGAACAAAGGGTTTGTGAACGGATGGAGGGAGGAGGCTATCCCTTTGCTCAGTTTACAACCGCAAAAGAAAAACCTTTGAGTCACTGGACCGGATGCCCGAATCAAAAGGGAAATGGCTCGGACACCTTGAAACACCAGCCATTTTTGAGGGGTCCCGATAAAAATAAATATGTTAAAACAAAAAAAAAGAAGAAAAGAAGAAGAAAAAAACGAGCCGCCGTCACATCCCAGTTTGAGACCCAAATCTTGGGAGTCCCTGCGAAGCCCGCAGGGTCGAAGCCAGCGTCGCCCACGTAGGGCCCCACGATGTTGTTGGTCAGGTTCTCACGCGCGTGCGGGGGGGTGCGCGCGACAGCATCTCGGGCCCCCAAAAACCATCCCCAGCCCATAGGTGTGGTATGTCCATTTAGGGTAAGTTCGATTTTTTCGAAAATAGGGGGACCAAAAAAACAGGATTTGGGTCTTCCTTCTAAACCAACCTGGAAAGGGTATCCGGTAAAGACACACACACACACACCTGTTCGGGTATACGCAGATGGTCTAGAGTGGCTACATATATAAACACCACCACCCTAGGCTGGTCAGCAGAAAGAACATCATCTGTTGGCTCTCACGTTCCACAAACAGGTTTGCAACAAATCAACGTCATAATTAACTCCTGGTATGGTAGCAACAAACCTTTGCTTTTTGCAGCCCCTACTAACCATGAACAGAACCAACAACAAATGCCGACAGCGGTGGAGTCAACTGTTCAAACATGTTAGACCCAAGAAGCTCGGCAAGGATGGATTCGTACCTCAAGGAATCGCTTTTCACTTGTTTTAGGGGACCGCCCAAAACAATGGGTGGTGTCCCTTGTATTTCCTTTAAACCCACCGAACCATGGGTAGCCGCAAAAAAAGACACAACCACTTGGGTTATGATCAAAACCTGGTACTAGAATGGCGGTACCCAGAACCACGTAAACAATTACTAAGGCGGCAAGGCAACCATTTGTCAAGGGGATCTTCAAATGACTCCCGCCTTCACTACTTGCGGGCCTAAACAATTCGGTTGTGGGGTACTATTAAATCATTATGCAAGCTGGAAGAATCATGGAGGAAACCAGGCACAAACCCTTCCACGCATGGCACCTGACAGAGGATCCCTGCAGAGGAACTGATCCAGGTACCCTCGCGCAAAAGCTATGTTAGTGAATCATCCTCAGTGGATCCCAGTTACCCATAAAGTAGGTGACCACCCAAAAAAGGGGTACCAAGTCAACTTCAAAAGATGAGCCAAACTGGTGGCTCGTATGTTTGTCTGTGCCTTTTGCTAGGAAGACGGACCCCTTCCCCCTCGTTGTGTTCTGCCAAACAACGGGCACCTTTAAAAAAGACACACCCATGTGTACTGTGTTGTTTGTCTTGGGGGGGCAAGCCTGTTTGCGGTTCCTCCATTTGCCTAAGTACCCTGGAAAAAAAGAGAATATGTCCAGTAATGAAATTTGAAAACCAAATCTTCATTTCAGCAAAGTGAAGATTGTTCATTTGAGAGGGACAAGAAGGGGGACTTACTCCATTTTTTTTCCGAAGAACTAGGGGACAGAGCCTAATTTCCCCCCATGTCCTGGGTCACCCCACATACTGGGAACGCCGGATTTATAGCCCCCTTGTTGAACAACGTGGGTTCCATTTGAGAGGGTAAGCTCCACCTCCCCCAAAACAAATCTGCCAGGTTCATTCGCTTGGTCAACCTTTCAACCAAGGAGAGTAATCTTTACCAACGTCATCATTTTGGAAAAGGGCAAAGATATTAGTTGGCCCACATCAAGGGGGTTCTGTAAACCTAAATTGTTCCGACTATGTTCCATATATGGGGGTTGATGAATATATTCCTGACCCCAAATGACCATCCCCTGTTAAAACAACAACGCAGCTGTTCAGTGACCCTGGAAAAAAGGGAACCCTTTTTGGGGAAGACCATTTTTAGTGATTTAGCCACCCGAAAAAAAGGAGAACTATAATTGGTGCCACTGAACAACTGAGACAAGGGTTCCATTTGAGAGGGGACAGCGGGACTTGCTTTTCACCCTCTCAAAACGCCGCGCCCTCAGTGCACTTGGCAAGCCGCAATGACAAAAAAGGGCCAGCGGGTTCCTTTGGAGCCAACCAATCTGGGTGAATGATAATATTTCACCAGCCTGAAACTTGCGGTGGTTTGGGGGCTATTCCTCACATAAACCACCATTTGGGGTGAATTCGGTCGTGTGAGGTCGTTCTAATTCACCCAGAAGAATTCTTACCAACAGTGAAGCAAACTTCCATTTGGTTAAGACCCCTGGAAAAAATGAGAAACATACTTCCAGTAGTGAAATCCATTCCCTTCAAAGGCCAACCGGGGAATTTTTAAACAAAAAAAACAAAGAAAAAACTTTCAGCCAATGGAAAGAAAGCGGCACCGGTCCCATGGCACACCGGGTCTCCACCAGAACCAGAACCACTGGGATCCTCCCAGCGACCCGGAGATCCCTCTGAGAGCTCCGCGCCTCCGGCACCGGGGCCCAAGGCAGAGCCTCCGAGTTGGCGCGCCTGGAGCTTTCGAATTGGCGGCGAAGCGCCTGGGGGCTCGGGTTCCTGTGGAGGGTGGCGAACTCCAGAAATCGCACCGTTCAGAAAACCTGGGATGAGTTGATTTTGCTGTAAATGCCAATAAACAAATAAATAAAACTGGTTTCAAACATGGTTTTTCGAAGTGGTGCGAACGGATTCTGTCCATCCACAGTATGCCTGTTGGGTGCCCCAAACGTTTTGTCTGGGCTTTCAAGGGAAGCAAGGAAACCCAAGCATTCCCAAGCATTGCCCCCAACCAAATCCGGAAAAAAAATGTGGTTGCCTTGAACCCCCAAGACCCTCGAAGAATGATTTCTGGCATCCCCCAGGCATTATTTTTTCAGACACATCGCTACCCTAGTTATGCACACACGAAATCACCCCGCTTCCGTTGCGAAAACTCACCAGTAACTCCAAAACAAAAACAAAAAGATGTTTGAAGCCAACATGTGAAACATAGGGCTCTGCTGGACATAAGCAGCAAAGAGCGCGCGCTAAAACCTACTGGCCTTTAGAGAAATGTAGAGACTCGCGTCCCGCCCTAAAGGGACCGTAGACTGGATAGTGTTAACTTGCACGAGCTCAGGCCTTTTTTGCAATCCACAGCAAGAAGCGTTCCACGCTTCCCAAAACGGCTGTGAGTGCAAGTTGCAGGAACGAAGCGCTCTCGATCAAACTGGGGCATGAAAACGGCGGCTCACTTGGGGCAATAGCAGCCCCCAAGTGAGCTGTCGTGTTCATGCCCCAGTTTGATCAAGCACGTTTCGTTCAACCGTTGTTGGAAGCCAGGAACGCATCTTGCTGTGACAAGGCCTTGCAACAAGGTCGGGAACCGAGCTCGACTTTCCAAACCCAGGGTTGAAATTGAACAAAGTTGGGCTAACGTCAGTTTCTGCGCACCCGTGGCGCCATATGAAGAAACTCGGTTCATTTGTTGAGACCCCGTAAATTGGAAGAGTTCTGAGAATAGGGGGGGCATGAGTGTGCCGCGTTTGGTGCAAACAGTCCCAGTCTCCAATCTCATCACCGAGATGGGTGATAGGAGGCAGCAGCAAACATGTCAAGACTCACGACTCCTCGGGTTTTTTTTCTTCGAACTGAGTCCGCTAAGCTCCAACCAATTTCAAACCTCGACAGTTTCTCCAAACTCGGGCTGTTGCGATTGGACTTGGAGAATCTCCGAACTATGGCCCGTTGTCTCCAAACTCAGTGAGGGTTTGGAGATACTCCAAACTCAGGCTCATAATCTCCAAACTCTAGCCTCTAGCCAATTTCTCCCAACTCAACCTGAGTTTGGGGAAACTCAGGCTCGAGTTTGAAGATTTCCAAATTCGGGTCCGAGTTGCCAAACCCAGGCCCGTTTTCCCCCAACTCAGGCCCATTGGGGCCTGCGTTCACTCTTTAAAGTCAGGCTCCTTTTCTCCAAGTTCAGCCTTGTTTTCTCTAACTCAGCCCGGTTTCTCCAAACCGTGGATGACTTTGCAGATTCTCTAAACTGAGGCATGTGTTCTTCAACAACTCAGGCCCGAGTTTCGAGAATCTCCAAGCGCGCCGCCCGAGGTTGGAGAAAACGGACCTGAGGTTTGAGATTCTCCAAACTCGAACTGAGTATCGAATTTTGGCAAACTCGGGCCCGAGTAAGGAGAAAAAGGGCTCGAGTTTGGAGATTCTCCAAACTCAGGCCCGTTTTCTCCAAACTCGGGCTGAGTTTGGAAATTCTCTAAACTCCAAATTTCAATGTGTTTTTCTCCTGCAGAACGCTTATTTTGCATGACAATCTCCATCCGAACGCTTATTTTCTCCACCAAAACACTTGCCGAACGCTTCTTCGCGTGTTTCACAAAATGAGTTTGGAGAAAACGGGCCTGAGTTTGGAGATTCTCCGAACTTGGGCCCGTTTTCTCCAAACTCGGGGTGAGTTTGGAGATTCTCCGAACTCGGGCCCGTTTTCTCCAAACTCGGGGTGAGTTTGGAGATTCTCCAAACTTAGGCCCGTTTTCTCCAAACTCTGAGTCCAAACTCTGAGTTTGGAGATTCTCCGAACTCGGGCCCGTTTTCTCCAAACTAGGGGTGAGTTTGGAGATTCTCCGAACTCGGGCCCGTTTTCTCCAAAATCGGGGTGAGTTTGGAGATTCTCCAAACTTAGGCCCGTTTTCTCCAAAATCGGGGTGAGTTTGGAGATTCTCCGAACTCGGGCCTGTTTTCTCAAAACTCGGGCTGAGTTTGCGGATTCTTCAAAGTCAGGCTTGTTTTCTGCAAACTCAGGATCAGTTTAGAAGTTCTCCAACCTCGGGCCCTGTTCCTCCATTTTCCAAACTCGGAGAGCTTCTTGGCTTCGTACAAAGAGTTTGGACTAGCCAGGACTGACAAGTCTTCTTCAAACTCAGGCCCATTTTCTGCAAACTGGGGCCTGCGTTTGGAGATTCTCCAAACTCAGTTCGTTTCTCCAAACTCGGCCCGAGCTTGCTCCAAACTCAGTCAGGGCTGTTTTCTCCAAAGTCGGCTTGAGTTTGGATAATCTTCACGCTCAGGCCCGTGTTTTGAAAAACGTAATCTGAGCTGCTTGAGGCACTGGAAGAGTGGTGGTGTGCGCTATTTTTTCTGAAACCCTTGGAACGCTTCTGCAAACTATTCCCCGGGACCTCGCGCAAGTTAACACTGGATAGGTTGATGCAACCCCAACTGACATTTCCCCAAAGTGGAAACCACTTTTGGAAGACCGAACATTTGGGGTCTTTTTGGGGACCCCCCGCAAAAAAACAAAAGCAAAAAACACAAAAAAACGGGTGTTTCCCTTTCAAACCACCAAAAGAAGCCACACCCGTTTACTTTGTCGACGTTGAAAGGGAGCAACTGAACAATTTTAGCACTTAAGTGGTTGGATTTCCACCACTAAACCACAATAAGCAACAATGTAAAGAGCGTTTCCCAACAACAACAACCATGCTCAGAGGCTGAAAACCGGACATTTCATGTTCCTTGCGTGATGACTTGGTGTGGCGCGAAAACTGGCCGAAAACAGCGCCGCGTCGTGGTCTTCTGCTGGGTCCGGGTACCTTCTGCTGCTCCCAGCCCCTCTTCTTGTTCATCTGAAATTGACCATCTTCCATTTGCTGAAATGAATGTTTAGTTATTTCCCCCGGTTGGTTTTCCAGGGAATCTATCACTACTGGAAGTACTTCAGCAAATGCAGGCGATCTGGTTATTTTCACTGAACCTCATGCAGGTGTGGTTCGCTGCGAGTCGGTGCAAGGGAGGTTGCGGCCCACATTTGCCTCGGCTTCAGCCAGGGAAATTGTGGTTGGAAGCCTTTGGCCGACCGGGTACTTACTCCATTTTCCCACAACTCCCCCCATGTCCTGGGTCACAACACATACTGGGAACGCCGGATTTAAAGCCCCCCTGTTGAACAAAATGAGTTCCATTTAAGAAGGTAAGCTCCACCTACCCCAAAACAAATGGCTTCATTCGCTTGGTCAACCTGCAGTCCAGGAGACTAATCTTTACCAGCGTCATCATTTTAGGAAAGGGCAAAGATATAGGTTGGCAGACATCAAGGGGTACTGTAAACCTGCACTGTTCTGATTATGTTCCATATATGTTCCATATATGGGGAATTCCTGACCCCAAATGACCATGGGTAACTTTTCCAGTTTAGTGGGACCGTTCGTCTTTTGAGTGGCTTTCCAACCAATGGTCATCTCAGGTGCATCGGACCTTTTGATCAACCCCCACTACGTCAATATCTCCCGGGCTTCGACTCGAGGCCCCCGACAGTGCAACCTTGTTTCGGCTCTCCTGGCGAGCAGAATCTCAAGGCCGAGTGGATCCCAGGCGTTTCGCCCATGTAATAGCTAAGTCTTCCAGTTTTGGAGGTTAGAATGAGGGTACCAACTTTTTTTTCCAAAAAAGGGTAAAAGGGCCCATACCCAGAGGGTCCGGTTGTACCCCATAGTTCCGGCCTTGGGTTTGGTGAATAGGGGATTCGTCAATTACAGATTCTGCAATTCCTCAAATATGAGTTCCCAAGGGACCCTCTGGGATATAGTAGGAACCCATCGCTTTTGTCCTGTTGGTTCTCAAAGGGTGGTTTCTTGGTTACCTACAAAATCAGGTAACTGGATCCACTGGGTCTAATACAAAGGCTAAAAATTAGCAGAGGGGTGGAGTATGATTAAAAGCAACCCGGACCCCCAAAAGACCCTTTTTTATTGCCCTTGACCCAGAAAAAAAAACGGTACGAAGCCGGAAAAAAAAGGGGGGGTTTGGGGGTCCAGGTAAGTTGTCACCATGGGAACATTACCAACCCCCCGTATTGGACATGGTTGGAGACAATGATGCCAAAGTGGACCACGACGACGTATTTTATTTTCCGCTAAAACCCAAATGGCCGAAACTGGTCGGTTGCCCTTTGGTTTTCTTTTGAAGCCGACCAAAAAGGGGTTCTCCAACAGAAAGGCACCCCCAAATTGATAAGATGAAAGGCAACCCGGTCTGTTCGGGGTTGATTCCATTTTGAGAAACAACAACCAAGGGCTGTTGAAGGCTGCCGCACCTGGGCAAGAATTCACCAATTTTTGCAACCCAAGAAGTATGGCAGCAAACAACCGAATAGCCCCCCACTAAAAATGAACAAAAAGAACAAACAAACTGAAAAACTTGATCCAACAACAGCGAAGGCTGCTTCATGCAATTGCTTCCCCCAGCCCCGGAGCACTTTGTATGCTTGATTGAAAGCCTTCGGGCCCCAAGATTGAGAGAAGTCTTTTCTGAAACGCCTTCACTTTGGTCAACCTGGAGTCTCCCGAATCGGACCCTCTAAAAATGGTGGGTCATCACCCAACATGATGGGGACATCCCTTCTTAACACATACCCATTCGGAAGGTCGACATTCTCCACGTGGGCGTGTCCTGAGGGCGCCTGTTTCTTTGGCTTGTGTTCGAGAAGGGGCCCCGCCCATAAAGAGGTTCCAATACTAAACACCCAGAGCTCCAGTTTGATAGCTGTGTGTCAACGGAATCCCTCCTAAAGGAGAAAACTGGAGATCTGAGTCAAAGAAAAGCCCAGGACGATCTCGTTTTATCACCTGCCCGAACGTCCTGTGAAAGGAGGCACGTCAGGATGAGTAACCCTGGACAAAAGCCACTTGGTGGGATGAAACAACATGGTAAGGCAACCATCCCAGTGCTTCCAGCTACCACGATAGTAGGTAACCAGGCTTTTTGCACGTCTAGGTGTTACCATGGATCATGGATGGTTAGCCTACTACAGCCGCTGCGTCACGAGGCAACTCACCTACCTCACGTAGCATCTCTCAAGTTCTTTTTTGTTCCTCTGAAACCGGCCGAAGGTGAGAAGGCGAAACAATTCATGGGCAAGGGAAACTCACTTGGGTTGAAAAAATCCCGCGGACAACCCTTGTATCCTTATGCCCTTCCTCTGCATCGGTTTGCAGTGTTCTGGCAGCTCTAGCTCGAAGAACGCGACTTTTCCGTACAAGTGTAGTATGCGAAGTACACTGCCAGCTCCGGCTCGAAAGTCGCAACTTTTCAGTACAAGTGTAGTACACACAGAGAGTACATTTTGGCAGCTCCAGCTGGAAAGTTGGCAGCTCCAGCTGGAAAGTCGCAACTTTTCAGTACAAGTGTAGCACACAAAGTACATTTTGGCAGCTCCAGCTGGAAAGTCGCAACTTTTCAGTAGAATGCGCAGTACACTTTGGCAGCTTCTGCTCGAAAGTCGCAGCTTTTCAGTGCAAGTAAGTGTAGCATAGCGTAGTATACGATGTACATTTTGGCAGCTCCAGCGCGGAAGTCGCAACTTTTCAGTAATGTACTACACAAAGTACATCTTGGCAGCTCCAGGGAAGGCTGCAGGGCAGCTGATGGCGGCTAATGAGTTGGGTATCGGTTGGGTATCGGTTTGGGTATCGGTTTTGGCCCTGCAAATTTATCATTCCGCAATCTTGGTTTGCGACAACAACCTGGACCTGATGTGTGTCTTCATGGCTTCTAGGGGTATCGTTTGTTTATTCCCTCTGTATCGGTTTCCAATGGTTTTGGCCTTTGAAACAAGTTAAGGGACGGCCCCTCACCTTTTCCAAAAGGCGCGGGGTGTTTTTTGTTTCAGCCCACTTGGGATGTTCTTGGCTCCGTACACGCGAAATGTCGTTTTGGAGGTTGTCCCATATTTCGTCAAGCTTAAAAGTCCACTCAACCTTTCGGGCCATGACGAAACATGGGTTCCAAAAAGGAAAAGCCAACAGGTCATTTCAGGTCGATGCGCATTGGACAAGAGAGTTTTTAATTCTAACATGCTCTAGGCTCGAGCCTCTGAGACCCAAAACATGTGGTTGCCTTGAACTTTCCAGACCCTCAAATAATCTTGGTTGCGTTCTGCTCCCCTGCTAAAAGTGAATAACGTTTTGTATTTTAATGGAAAACCCATTGGTTGGCAAAAAGTTAAAGTCCTAACATCCAAGCAACATGCACCAAAGTAATGAGGACCAAAGGGGCTCCTTAGGGATAGCATCTGAGATCCCGGATCGAGACACCCGACTGGCCGACCGGCAGAGTCTCTCTCTCTCTGTGCGGCCTGCTGGGCGTAACCGCCCACGAAGGGGTTCAGGTTGCCTGGAGATGGATGAGTCCCCCTCCATTTGCGTTTTCGCCCCCTGGAAAAATATATATATATACCTGGAGTCTCCATGACCCTTTAAAAAGGGGGTCATTACCCAAAATAATGGGGTCATGGACCCGTTTTTAAAGGGTCATGGAGACTCCAGGTATGTCCAGTAGCGATAGATTCCATTTAAAACCAACAGGGGAAAATAAAACAATATTCTTAACCAAATGGAAGGTCCATTGAGGTAACCCGATTCGCCCGGAGTTCCTTAAGGACCCTGAAAAAGATGGGGCATGACCCTTATGTTTTAAAAGGTGAGCCCATGTTTGTTTTACGGCCCATGGATACTCCAAAAAAAAAATGGCCAAGGGGAAATATGTTATGGTTCCCATAAGACCGTGAAAAGGGGTCGCCTTTTTGTTTCTTAGGGGATTCGTACGGGAGCGAATTCTGAGGATGAATCTGCGGAAGAAGCACAATCAATATACAAGGGATCCGGATGCATGAAAAACACCGATCGAACATCGCAACTTGTAAATGGTGGTTTCCAACTTGATCTTGGTGTTGAAAAAGCAACATGTTTCAAATGGGCAAAATGTATATTTTAAGGAGCTCCGTATACCGTTTGATGTTGACAACTCATTCACGTCGAATGCTCTAGTAGATTGCGTTGCGTGTTATTTTGCCAAACATCAGGGAAAGGACACCAACACAAATGCAAGGCGCAACGCCATAATATGGCTTCGTATTGAAATAGGGGAACCTCGAAAATTGCAGTTGTCCTTTCTTGGCTTCCCTCTAAACCAAGCAAAACAGGGTACCCTCAAAAAAACACTCACACAGCCATATCCATAGTTGGCCAAACTTTTAGAGTTCCTGGGACCTCTCTAATGCTAATCAAGCAACCAGTTTAGTTTCATAGGGGGTGGTGTGTGGCCCCTCCAAAAGAGTGAACTCTGATTGCAACCACATTTCACCCAGCTGGAAGAGCAGCTATGAAACTAAACTGGTTGGTCGAAATTCATATGGGGTCAACAGAGAAGTGATCTGAGAAGCCGAGAAGCCACGGCTTTCGAAAGCAGGCACCTCCCTCAACATTCCAACTGAATGGGTGAATTCCCGTTTTTAAGTTGGTACCTGGCCATCATTTTGGGTAATGACCAACCATTTTTAAGGGTCCTTAGGGACACTCCAGGTAGTTTGAGGGTTCAGGCAGAACAACAAAAACACGGCTAAACATGGAAAGGGCCGGGAACATCAGCTCACGCCCGACCGAGTGGAGTGGCCAAAAATTGTACCCAAACATTTTTTTCACGCACCACGACACAATCGTCCAGACCCAACGAGTGACATTATTAGTCCAGGGACTTGGCGAGTGAGTCGACTGGCAAAACAAAAAAGCCATCATAGGTCCAACACTCATTGTAGACCAGCTTTCCCTATTGAGCCCTTCAAAAAGCCCCAAGTTGCTTGGACGCAACAACTCCTCGCCAAAAAAAAAAAAACGCCTCGCGGCCCTTTCAAAAGCCCCGCAAAATGTGATATGCTTATACCATCCATATCTTGGTTGACGTTGGAAGGAAAACAACAACAACAACAAAAATAATAATAATAATAATAATAATAATAGCAATAATAATAATAATAACAATAACAATAATAATAATAATAATAATAATAATAATAATAATAATAATAATAATAATAATAATAATAATAATAATAATAATAATAATAGCAATAATAATAATAATAACAATAATAATAATAGAATTAATAATAATAATTAAAACATCATAATGATAGCAATAACAATAATAATAATAATAATAATAATAATAATAATAATACTACTAATAATAATAATAGTAGCAATAATAATAATGATTAAACAATAATAATAATAGCAATAATAATAATAATAGTAATAATCATAGCAATAATAATAATAATAGTAATAATAATAGCAATAATGATAATAATAATGATAATACTAAAACAGTTCAGTGGATTTGGATTTCAACCTCTAAACCACAAGAAGCAATTATGTAAAAACAAATGATAGGGGGCCCAAGGATCCACTTAACAACCGATCCGGGCATGCGACGAAACACCGTGGCCGATTCGGGGCTACGCCTGTGGTGAACTGCTCCACCAAGGACTGGCCCGTGGCGCCGTTCTGCGCCACGATGGCTGCCATGGCCATCATCGCCTGGCGGATTCTCTCGTTTTTGGGTGGGGTCGAGGGGGAGCGGGGGTTCCTGTTGCCTCCCAATACCCCCGTAACCTCCACATACCCGGCCTTTCTTTACCTAAAGTCTCCATGACCCTTTAAAAATGGGGTCATTACCCAAAATAATGGGGTCATGGACCCATTTTTAAAGGGTCATGGAGACTCCAGGTAGTGGGTCTTTTTGAGAAAAACCTGAGAGTCACCAGGCTGTGACGAAAGGATCACAGCCCATGGCTATGGGAATACTTACAGGGGTTGAGTGGAAAAAGGGGAAGCCTCCCTTTTAAAAAGTAGAAAACAGAGCGGAATCCACTGGTTGCAACTGGGTAAAGGGGCAGCAGGTACATCAGGCAGGTCAAAACCAGGGTGAGATAACCCACAAAAGCCATGGTTATAAGTCTGCGTAGAGTGGGTTATAGCCAGGCTTGCTACCTCGCCTCTTTAAGTATGGAACATCGTCTTGAAATCCAACTTTTGCAAGGAAGTCTTCGCAAAAAAAAGAGGAGGGAACCCTCTCAACACGGATGTTTGCAAGGAACCCTCGGTTCTGCTTGGGAGGTTCAGACGCTAGAGGCCATCGGACGCTAGAGGTCATCAGAGTTATCCGCTGAGACGGGGTCACGGGTTTTGCTGATGCCGTAAGTCGCGCCGGGGATACTTTTCCTAGGTCCTCCAGTTTTGGAGGTTAGAATAAGGGTACCAACTTTTTTCTGTAGTCTATTTTAGTAGGGGAACACTCCCCCAAAAAAAGCCACAAGGGCACTACTGGGGAACCTACATGAGGTCCACGACCGAAACGAAACCAAAACCAAAGGAGCAAACAAAGTACGCGTGAATGCAGACAGGGCTTCGCCTTTTTGACTGCCATGACTTTATAGACTCAACAGTGAATCCACCTGAACAAACAAAAATCCGACTTACTTCAAACACGGGAAGTAGAGAGCAACCCAAAATGCTGGAAGTGGTGACTTCTCTTCTTTGAATTGATAGTTTGAGCTTGGTTGACGTTGGAAGGAAAGCAAAAATGTGAGACATGTTTCCGAACGACAATGGTTTGAGGCTCCAGGCAGAATGACTCACTTGCCCAAGGCCCTGAAGATTGACGGTTTCGGGACACGAAACAGGGACCAAAATCGGAGGTACCTGGAGTCTCCATGACCCTTTAAAAATGGGTCCATGACCCCTTTAGGGCGCACCGCCACGTTTTGGTTGCTCTTTGTTTCGTTTTTTTTGCTGTTGGGGGGGGGGGGTTCAACATGTGAGACACATTAACATGTTTATCAAGATCAAAGTTCGGCAGGTGAAAACTTGACACATTTTCCTCGCTAGATGTCTTTCCTAAGAGGTAGACAGGACAAACCACCATCCGCCCGCTTGGGAGGCCTCACTTTGGACAGGATTCACATAAGCCATGCTGCGCTCGTTTTTTTGGAGGGCACGCACCAAGGGAAGCCAGCCATTCGTGACAAGTTTATGTAATGGAGGGTCCAGGTGGTGTTGGTTGACTTTCAAGGGGGACCCTTCCCAACCAAAAGGACAACAGTCTAGGGGTTGATTCCGACTTTCAAGAAGAAAAAAAAACTGCCCAACAAAAAGGACGACAGTCTAGGGGTTGACTCCTTGTCCATTCTTTCAGCCATTCTAAGGGTTGATTCCTTGTCCATTCTTTCCAGCCCTCGTGGCTGTTTTTTGGGACGCCGGGTCCGTTTCCCCGGGGTTTCCGGAGGTGTTCTAGAAAGAGTCGGATTTTTTCCGGGTTTTCCGCGCGTGGAAATGGCAGGTGCTCGAAAACTCTGGGGCTTCGCCGACCTTCGAGACAAACCCGGTTCCTTTTCCCTCCAGTTTTGGAGCTTAGAATAAGTTGGTACCAACTTTTTTTTTATGTAGGGGAACCCTCACAACCAAAAAAGTTGGTGAGAGAGGGCCTTTCCCTTTCGCTGGGGGGCCTAGTCCTTTAGCAACCAGGAGTGTTGGGAACAGCACGACATGTGGTCATTTAGGCCGCGCAGGATCGTGAAGGATGTACTTGCTCTTGGGGGTGGGCATTATAGTTAAGTCTGGCAATGAAGGCCCTTCCTGAAAAGGGCCTAGGAAGAAGAAACAAAAGAAGACGCACAAGAAGAGTAAACCCAAGAACAACAAACAATAATAAAAAAATAAAGAAGAAAAAGACAAAGAAGAAAAACAGGAAACAAGAAGGAGAAGAGAAAGAGATCCAGCGCCGACTACTTGCCAAGTTGCCAGGCGTCCGTTGTTGATCTCGGCCAGAAGCTTCTTCTTCTTCTCCTCGCCGAAAATAAAACAACAATCGGAGTCCCAACCACTCTCTTCCGATCGAGCGGATCGACCCAAAAACAACTGAAACCTTTGGGCTCACCCCAGTGGAATCCGTGTACCAATCGGTTTTGTAGGGGCTTGAAAAACACGAGATCGCCATAGAGAAGCCATGGGCGGGTGAAAATTCTTCACCATTGTCTACCTCACCGGTGGATCCATTTACCCGGTAAAGGTATACCTACCAAGCACTACCAAGGCAAGCCCTTGCAACCCTTCCAAAACCAGAAGGAACGAATCGAAGTCCTCCAGTTCTGTAGTCTATTTTAGTAGGGGAACCCTTTTTTAAACAAGGGCAAAAGGGCACCTAGCTGAAAAAAACACCTTGACATAGGCTTGGAGGGTTACCGTCATGAGCAGGGCTCGGATGCCACGATTTCTTCCCCACGGAAAGTGAGCCAACGGACGCCTGACCATGAGCCGAAAGTACTTTGATCTACCTTTTAAAGGGAAGCCAAAAGGAAAAACTGCCATCTCGTTCTTGCGTTTTGTTGTTTGCTTCTCTCTTTTTTTTGGGCCCTTAAAAAGAAACATCGACCTCTAATTGGCTGGTTGGATTGAATTGGTGGTGAGGTTAAGGTTCCGACTAATTGGTGGTTTAAATTGGTGGCTGAGGGTAGTTTCCCTTGTATCCTCTACAGGAACAAGTGACAAGGGGTTGAAATTCTCCTAACCGGCAATCCAAACAAACCAACTCAGTACCTGATGAGGTTCCCAGCAACAAGGCTTTGGCTGAGGTGGCATTGGAACGCGCCAAGGGCAGCTGGGAACACAGTACATCGCTCATATTGCAACTCTGGCTTGGCAAACAAAGTGAAATGTTTGCTTGGAGGGACTTTGGCCCCTGCAGAAAACATTCAGGGAACCTTTCTAAGGATTCCTTCTTTCTAAGAGGGTTCCAAGCACGTGTCCTCACAGAAGTGGGTGTGTCTCTTTGTTTTTTTCTCGAAAGAAGC
Source organism: Effrenium voratum (assembly GCA_963377175.1). Lineage (NCBI taxonomy): Eukaryota > Dinophyceae > Suessiales > Symbiodiniaceae > Effrenium > Effrenium voratum. The sequence continues at coordinate 1,219,332 of CAUJNA010000402.1, read as the reverse complement.
TGCCCTAAGAATGGGGAATTTAGCGCGCGAAATCCGCCCCAGGTTTCGGTCGGCCTTGGAAGAAGCCAAGCGGCCCATGGAGCTGTTGGAATTTCGGGCTCTTTGGTCCGGGAGGAACCACCTAGCCTCCATTTGCTTACGTCCCCTGGAGAAAAAACAACACAAAAACATATTTCCAGTAGTGACAGATTCGTTAAAAGCAACAGGGGAAAACAAACAATATTATTAACCAAATGCAATCTAATACGTTTACGCCATACAGTTGCTACGGCGATGTCCACAACGGGCCGTGGGGCCCTCATTTTAGAGAGTTGAGTCATAATCAAACGGTATCAAAATGGTCTACCTGGAGTCTCCATGACCCTTTAAAAATGGGGTCATTACCCAAAGTAATGGGGTCATGGACCCATTTTTAAAGGGTCATGGAGACTCCAGGTACCCAGAACCATGCTTGAAGAATTAAGAAGGCGGAAATCCGCAGATATTTATGGTTGGGATTGTCCCTTACTCACCTTCATCTACCCAGGTTTTGAGCAAGTGGATCAGTTGATCTGTAGCTGGGGCTTAAGCCAACTGCATATTTTTTCACGAACCGCAGATTCCAGAGACTAGGTCCTCCAGTAGAGAGGTTAGAATAAGGGTATCCGATGTTTTTTTTTGGTTCTTTTTCTGTAGTCTATCATAGTAGGGGAACCCTCCCAACCAAAAAGGGGTGAGAAAGGGCAGAGGCTCCGGGGCCGGGGATACGATAAAAATGGCTCAGTCATGTCAAACAGGGATCCGGATGCATGAAAAACACCTGAACATTGCAACTTGTAAATGGTGGTTTCCATTAAATTTCTTTATCTTGGTGCTGAAAACGCCAGCCATGTTTCAAATGGTTGCAAAAGCCGTATCTTTTCAGGAGCCCTGTCAAAGGCCCGATGCTTCAGTCTTGAGGCCCGAAAATGGAACACTCCAGGTGTTGATTCCAACCATGCTTTTCAACCATCGTTCATTAAAAAACCAGCTGTTTCCCCAGGGGTTGGGTGGTTTTGTAGAAAGAAGCATGCCTGGAAAGAATGGAAATGGAAGGTACCCTTAGAAACACTGCACAGCAGGTGGATATGGTCAAGCGCAGGTTGCTATCTTCGAAGTAAGAATCGGACCGGGACGCCACAATGGATTTGGTGTCCTGTTGGTGTCCTACTCCAAACAAGACGAGCCACCCGCACGATTCGAAGCCAAAGCGCATCTCGCTTATGGGTTCACCCAAGCACCGGAGCAAGAACATTTGGGTCTGCCTTTCCTGGGCTGTCTGATTCGTTGTCTGATCCCCTGCTTTTTAAAAGTCTATTGGTGTGGCTTTGTGGGTGTGTCTTGGTTGACGTTGGAAGGAAAGCAAAAAAATAAAGTTTAGCAGTTAAGTGGGGATTTCCCACTAAACCACAATAAGCAAAAATGTAAAATGTTTCCCAACAACAACCATGGTGTGGGGGTGTGTTTTTTGAGGCCTCCCCCCAATTTTGACACATCGTCATCATTTACCAAGAGATTCCGTGGCCAGTGGGGTCCGGGCGACTTATGAAATGGACACCCAAGCACTAAACACTAAAAGTCTAAAAAGCGAAGGAACCGGATGGCTGGGAGCCAAGTTTTGAGGCTCGTGTTGGTTTCCTAAACCACACGGCGAAGAGAATGTTTCCCAGCTCCGGGACTTCCAGCTCCTCACAAACCCGAATGCCATGGACAACGAAAGGATGCCCAAAGAGAAACTGAGAAACCCTTGAACTAGGTCCTCCAGTTTTGGAGGTTAGAACAAGGGTACCAACCTTTTTTTTCTTCTGTAGTCTATTTTCGTAGGGGAACCCTCCCAACCAGAAAAGGGGCGACAATGGGCACCTAGCTGGGGGACCTAGTTGAGGGCGTGCCTGTTGACCTCCCTTTGAAGAACAAAACCTCGGGCCCTCTTTGTGTAGAAACACTCGTTCAGATGGTCCCTTTACTGTGCCCCGCATACCCAAAAAATGAAAGGTGATCATCTTTCGGGGGAAAACAACTCTGGGTGTGACATTTTTATGCCCCCCCCGGGAAAAAAAACAGTGCTCTTTGTTTTTTTTGTTTTTATGTTGGTTTCCTTTGAACACCAAAAGTGGGTTCCCCGAAAGCAAGTGAAACACCACACCAAGAGCTTCGTTTTGTGCGGAAACCACTGCAAGAGCCAGCGCGGACTCGTGAACCTCTTTTTCCGAGGCTTCTGGGCCCCTAAAGTGACGAACTGATACTTGGTTGACCTTCGAAGGGGAGCCAGAAAAAACAACGCAGCAGTTAAAATGATTAAGTAGTTGGAGTTCAACCACTAAGCCACAATAAGCAAACATGTGAGACATGTTTCCCAACACCAACCCATGTTTAGTGGGTTCAATGGAAATCCCACCGCTAAACACTCAAAGACTAAACAGCTACGTGGCTGGGAGCATCCAAAGGTCATCTAGGAACTATACCAGGGCTGTGGGAAATGGAATCCACTTCTGTGATACAACAAAAAGGGCCTCCCAAAGACTAACCCCCCTCAAAACCGGGATTCCGTTGTATCACAGAAGTGGGAAGGGGGACCTACTCACTTCCCATCGAGTGGATTTGCCACGGCAAGTAACCAAACTTTTTACTTCATAACCCTTGGTACCTGGAGTCTCCTTCTGACGCGAAATAAACATGGGTCCATGACCCCATTATTTTGGGTAATGACCCCATTTTGTAAGGGTCATGGAGACTCCAGGTATGGTAGCAAGACACTTTTTGTTTGCAGCGCCTACAAAAAAATGAAGAGAACCAGCAAGCAAAGCAAAAACAAGCAACTTGCCACCAACAGTGAAGTTAATTTGCCACTCAAAAAAAGTCTTCTCCAAAAGTGACTACAGTCCAGGAACTCAGGGAGTAAGCCTAGTGGGTTATGCCGCTATGCCCCAGGTAAACCCCCTAAACTCCTTAGGTACCAACTCTTCTTAGTTGGTATCTTTCTTTTTGCAAAAAGGATCAAGTTTCCAAGAAAAAAACACCTAAAAGTCAAAAACATACAATAAACAAGAATGGTATCGGGAGTGAGACTCTGGGCAACACTTTACCGAATCCTAGAATTCCTTGGTCCCGTGCAAAGAATGGCGGGGACCCAATTAAGAGTTACCAAATCCAATAAAGTGCACTTGCCGTTACCTTCTTTCAGCGCGCCTTCTTTTGGCATCTATGTGCGCCGCCCATGTTTACAACCGCACAAACATTACAAGTTCACCTGCTCTTGCACCTGGCTGGTGTCTCCGCCAAATTGTGGATGACCCCAGGTCACAACAGCCCCAGATTGAAGAATAGCAGCAAAGGCACCAAGGCTAGTTGCTTGGATGTCCTTGACGTTCCTCAGCTGCTCTTGCACCTGGCTGCTGTCTCCGCCGCATTGTGGATTACCCCAGGTCACAACAGCCCCAGATTCAAGAATGGCAGCAAAAGCAGCATAAGTTGATTGGATGTGCTTGACGTTCTTCAGCTGCTCTTGCACTTGGCTACTGTCTCCCCCGGTGAGTGGATCGCCCCAGGTCGCAACCGCCCCAGATTCAAGAATGGCAGCGAAAGCAGCGGCAGTTGCTTGGATGTGCTGGACGTTCCTCAGCTGCTCTTGCACCTGGCTGCTGTCTCCGCCGCATTGTGGATCACCCCAGGTCACAACAGCCCCAGATTCAAGCACGGCAGCAAAAGCCTGGTCAGTTGCTTGGATGTGCTGGACGTTTCTCAGCTGCGCTTGCACCTGGCTGCTGTCTCCGCCGCATTTTGGATCACCCCAGGTCACAACAGCCCCAGATTCAAGCATGGCAGCAAAAGCCCGGTCAGTTGCTTGGATGTGCTGGACGTTCCTCAGCTGCTCTTGCACCTGGCTGCTGTCTCCGCCATTGTATGGAAGACCCCAGGTCACAACAGCCCCAGATTGAACAATGGCAGCAAAGGCACCAAGCCTAGTTGCTTTGATGTCCTTGACGTTCCTCAGCTGCTCTTGCACCTGGCTGCTGTCTCCGCCATATTCTGGATGACCCCAGGTCACAACAAACCCAGATTCGAGAATGGCAGCAAAAGCACTGCGAGTTGCTTGGATGTGCTGGACATTCCTCAGCTGCTCTTGCACCTGGCTGCTGTCTCCACCATGTCGTGGATGACCCCACGTCACAACAGTCCCAGATTCAAGAATGGCAGCAAAAGCACGCCAATTTGCTTGGATGTGCTGGACGTTCCTCAGTTGCTCTTGCACCTGACTGCTGTCTCCGCCGAATTCTGGATGACCCCACGTCACAACAGCCCCAGATTCAAGAATGGCAGCAAAAGCACGCCAATTTGCTTGGATGTGCTGGACGTTCCTCAGCTGCTCTTGCACCTGGCTGCTGTCTCCGCCGAATTCTGGATGACCCCAGGTCACAACAAACCCAGATTTAAGAATGGCAGCAAAAGCACGCCAATTTGCTTGGATGTGCTGGACGTTCCTCAGCTGCTCTTGCACCTGGCTGCTGTCTCCGCCGAATTCTGGATGACCCCAGGTCACAACAAACCCAGATTCAAGAATGGCAGCAAAAGCAGCATAAGTTGCTTGGATGTGCTTGACGTTCCTCAGCTGCTCTTGCACTTGGCTGCTGTCTCCCCCGGTGAGTGGATCGCCCCAGGTCACAACCGCCCCAGATTCAAGAATGGCAGCAAAAGCCTGGTCAGTTGCTTGGATGTGCTGGACGTTCCTCAGCTGCGCTTGCACCTGGCTGCTGTCTCCGCCGCATTTTGGATCACCCCAGGTCACAACAGCCCCAGATTCAAGCATGGCAGCAAAAGCCCGGTCAGTTGCTTGGATGTGCTGGACGTTCCTCAGCTGCGCTTGCACCTGGCTGCTGTCTCCGCCGCATTGTGGATCACCCCAGGTCACAACAGCCCCAGATTCAAGCATGGCAGCAAAAGCCTGGTCAGTTGCTTGGATGTGCTGGACGTTTCTCAGCTGCTCTTGCACCTGGCTGCTGTCTCCGCCAAACTCAGGATCACCCCAGGTCACGACGTCATCTCCGTGGCCATGCAAAGCAAATGCCTTCCAACTGGCTGTCAGACTGCCAAGCTGCACAACTGCAGCCACCACGTGCCCATCCTGCAACCCGGTCTCGCTCAGAGTGGCCGTCAAATCAAGCTGGCGGCCTGCGCTGCAGCCTGCAGCGCGCCGACGGGCACTGTGAGACCGCTATGGAGCAACCATCTCCGCTGGGCAAGTGAACATCCACCTTCATGGCAGAGGAAGGTTCTTCTTGGCGCATTCAATTGCGCAACACGAGGGTTTAAAACCATTGGACACGATAGAACCCTTCCTGTAAGGACCCTCCCAGCTATCTATCCGGCACTTTGCTGAAGTTCTTCAGCTGAAGCCCAATCGATGTCAGGGAACCATTGGCAAAAACGGCACCAATCCATGTGCAAGCGAACCTGAAAGGCGGATCGCCTTTCATAACCCAGCAACAAAACACAAACAAACAAACAAACAAACAAACAAACAAGTAAGCAAATCAACAAACAAACAAACAGACAGTTGTGACGGTTGCGGTTTGGGCTGGTGGTGATGTTTTTGGCCACGTAAGCTCAACACAGAGAGATTTCGCATATTTCCATACCACATCCCAGAGGTTCCAATCTGAAGTTCTGAGGAACCGAGGGCAGAAGCAAGTGAATTCTTCCTCACAGCTCTTGAGCTTGAAAGATTCATTTGGTTTTATCAGTATCTTAAGGGTAAATAATGCCAAAAGGCCACACATGGCCAAAGCGTGGGCTATGTTTATTCGCCAAGCCTTCGGAGGAGCCACGGACGCTGACATTGGATTTCAATTTGAACCCACGACGGAATTGTCTTGGCGTCTTTCTTAAGAACCCTCCCGGCCCAAATAAAAACACACACACAAACAACCCCCTGGAGTCTCCATGACCCTGTAAAAATGGGTCCATGACCACCCATTATTTTGGGTACTGACCTTCGGGTCTAGTTGGAGACTCCAGGTGGGTTTGTCCCTTTCAATCCAAACAGCCAGGACAAGCGATCAGTCGGTGAACATGATCCCCTTCAAGGAAAATTCGATCGGTTTCGGAACATCCTCTTGCCCCTTGGGGACCCAGGACTAAAAGGTGATCACCGTTTGGCACCTCTACTAAAAATGGGAACCCAAAATGGGAAAACCAAAAGGTCAAAAGGTCGATTCGCTTTGGACAACTGAGTACTGTGATGTTCCGCCAAGTTCGTTGAGTCTCCTTCTGGCCCTTGAAAATGGTTGGACATTACCCAAAATCATGGTTGGTCATGGACCCATTTTTAATTCGGGTCCTTAGGGAGACTCCAGGTAGTTGATGAGTCACTGGGGGTTTTCACCTTATAAAAAGTTGTTACCCCCACATTCACGGGGAATGGGGATCGAAGATCAGATACAATCCAAGTATTGACCATATGCCAAGAGACTGGAGCTTGCCAACACGACTCAGGCACCTAAGACATCCCAAGTCCTTTTATGCTAGGTCCTCCAGTAGAGAGGTTCGAATAAGGGCACTCTGTTTTCTGTAGTCTGTTTTAGTAGGGGAACCCTCCCCCAACAAAGGGGCAAGAAAGGGCACTACTGGGGGACCTAGTATGGGTTCCGGGGTCGCATGAAACACCGGGAGCGGCACATGGGTAAAAACGAGTACGAATTGATGCTTCCATTTGCTCAATCCTACTGAAAAAAAACAAACAGTGATATATTCCCTTTAACTTAAAACCAAGAAGGGAAAGTAAGCAGTGTTCGTAAGCAAGTGGATATTTAATGTTACTTGAAGAAAAATCATGGATATATACACCATTCAATATCCCTCTTGAACTGTTTTGAACAATATTCGAACTGTTTAGACATCGCTCGGGGATAGAGGCCATGTTTTTCTCTCAAAATATCTAGAATATTTAGACATCATTGTTTCTACAAATGTTTAATATCGTGAACATTTCAAAGGATTTATCAGAGATTGTCACCACAAAACCAGCTCGGTTACCTGATACGTACTCTTCCCTGCCACCCCGCCAACCGAAAAACATTGGCGGGACAATCATGAATCCGCACAGACCGAGGCTGACCATGGTGCCCCAATTCCATCTTCCGCACCAAATCCTTCCGCCGTTCCTCCGCCGAGAGGGTGTTGATCTGGCCCCAAAAGGGCGGGTACCCGTAGTTGGTGGGGAAGGCCTGATTCTTCGCCTGCGAGGCGCAGTTCGGCGACATTGACCCCGAGAAAATAAATCCATTTACCGTTCGGTTTTGCGGGTAAAACAAAACAACAAGACCGCAGCGGGTCTTCCCCAATGCTCTTGGTTGCAGGGTATCTGGGAAAATTGGACTTTGTCTTTGGTGTTTTCATATCGAAAGTTGAAAAGGACACCCTCAAACCCGAGCCCGGAAGCCCGGAATCGGTCCGCGAATCGTACAAGTCCATTGCAATACAAATTAAATATCCAGCTTTTCAATCCTTGGTCTACGTAGCAAAGCTGACCCCTACTAAAAACAAAACAACCCCCTACTAAAACCCCTACTAAAAGCTATCTGTTGCAGCCCCCGGATCTCAAAGAACCGAAACCGAGGACCTGAAACGGGGATCCTTACCCCCTACTCCAAATACCCACTTTTTTAGGGGTATTTTTGGAAAAACCTGGTAGTCCATGGTAAACAACTCCTTTTTTAGTAGAGGGTCGACATGATACCCTAAAAAAAGTCGGTATTGGGCCTGGGTGTAAGGGGCATTTTCCACTGGGCCACATGCCAACAGTGGAGCGCCAAGTCATCTTCCATTTACCCCCAATGTTGTCAACCCTCTACTAAAAAAGGAGGTATAATTTACCATGGAAACCCAGGTTTTTCCAAAATTACGCTTAAAAACTCGGGTATTTGGAGTAGAGGGATGGAATCGAACCAAACGCGACTCAACG
>CAUJNA010000402.1:1148854-1203854 GCA_963377175.1 Effrenium voratum | reverse complement strand
TGGCTTCGCCCTTAGTCACCTCTGGTCAAATGTATGGCGAACTGCCGCCTCTTTGCAGATATCCAGCAGCCACCGAAGTTTTTGTTTGTTTTTAATGTTTTATTTTTTGTTTAATAACTAAGCCCTTGATGATATCAGGCGGTTCGCAAACCTCACTTGCCGAAGGATCCACGCATAGCATGTACCTGGAGTCTCCCTCTGACACGAAATAAAAATGGGTCCATGACCAACCATGATTTTGGGTAATGACCAACCATTCTTAAGGGCCAGAAGGAGACTCAAGGTACGAACTCGGAGCATCACAGCATTTTCCATTCGACCGTTATTTTGGGTAGTCTGACTCCAATTTTTAAGGCTCATGGAGACTCCAGGTAGCCTTGCCGAGCAAAGCCCTTGAAATGGCGGGTTTCCGAATCATTTTGGTTTTCCCTTTCAACCCCTCCAAAAAGGGAAGCCTCAATCAGCCTACCCCTTACACCCAATACCCACTTTTTTTAGGCTATGACGACCTATTTACCATGAAAACCCAGGTTGTTCACAAAATACCCTAGAAAAAGTTGGGTTTTTGGAGGTTACGGGGGTAGGTGGTATCCGGAACCTCTCCCGAACCCTAGCCCACACCTCCGATCCACTCCGGAGCCTATCTGAGCGAAGATTCGGCGATTATTGCCTTCCAATTGAAACTTGAGAAACAGGTACCAAGGCCCTTTCCAAGAGGAAAGTAGTGTTTCTACAGCGGTCTGTGCACTTCCATGTTAGCTGGTGGAAGGGTAGCATTTGAAGCCAGTGTCAATATTTGTGTTACTAGGAATTTTGTGGGCGGCCACGTGAACATGTCCTGACAAAATATCGGCATTGGCAAATGAATGCTCAGGTTTGCTCAGACAGTTTAGGAAGAGCAAACCTGCTGCTGACGCAGCAAATAGCACGTGTCTCAACCCTCCTAAGCGTGAGAAAGGGCAATATATCAGCTTCCCTCCAATTGGTCGTTTGGATTGGATGTTTGGGGTGGTTTCCCATCCCCCTACCATAGGTTGGGAACACGAGCCAGAAACCAAAAGAAACAAAAAGTCAAGGGTTGAAAATCCAAACACATCGGCTCCCTCAATGGAAAGCATCCTTTACCCCCTACTCCAAATACCCACTTTGTTTCTATTTTTTTTGAAAAACCCGGTTTTCCATGGTGAATACCGATCCCTTTTTAGGAAAGAGGGTCGACCAATGATACCAACCAAAAAAAGGCATCGGGTCGCCTGGTGGTTACGGGCTAGCCTGGTGGAAGGGCCCAGAACTCGCTTCAGCGTTGGCTCAGGAAAGAACTTGGTCGAAGGAACCCCCCCCCCCCCGTTTTCCGCAAAAAAAATGTCTCGGCGTGAAACGCGCAAGGGGGGGTTCTGAAAATAAGGCTCGAGCTCTGAACATGTGTGGTTTCCTTTTCGTTTCCCTTTGAATATCAAAAGGGGGGTCCAACATGTTGAGAAACACCCTATGCCAAACCCCGGTGTCACTTCAACGAACTTCGTTCTTGCCCCTGTCCGCCCTTGGTATGTCCTTGTCTTGGGACAAACAAAAAGACAGCTTGGCGACCCAGCGCAAAAACACAGCCCTCTTGCTCTTGCAACTCGCGTTTGATGACTGCCACCGAGCTAGACTTTTCAAGGGGAACAGTCCCTTTCTTGTTGACTGGGAACACTGGGCGGTTTCCTTCGTGGATGTTCAACCAGCTTGGATCTTTGAAAGTAGGTTATAACCCTGCTCTTGGCAAATTGATGCTAGTCCCCTCAGAACCATAGTTATATATAACCTACTTACTAAGTTGGTTGAACAAAGTTTGGGCTTCAAACGAGCCCACAAACGAAAACCATGAGTGGCCTCACAAACCGTCGCACCAAAGAAATCCCATCCAAGCGTCAGGTTCATGGACGGAGACAGATACCCTCCGAAGCGGCCAAAGAGGTCTGGCACGATCATGCCGATGGTGGCGACCATGCCTTCAGGACTTGACTCGACACGACTCGACTCGACTCGAGACAAATCGACGACCAATGTACCTGGAGTCTCCATGATCCTTAACAAATGGGGTCATTACCCAAAACAATGGGGTGGAACCATTTTGAAAGGGTCAGAATGAGACTCCGGGTAGGTGTGTGCCTTTCTTTAGGGACCCTTCCCCCCAAAAAAATGGTGTTAGGTTGTCTCTTATTTGCAGGCAACTCCGCCTCCCCCAAAAGAATTTGGTGGTGTGCCTGTTGGCTTCCCTTTGAAACCAACCAAAAACGCTACCCTGAAAGAAAGCACCTTCCATCCAAGACCTCCCGCTGGGTGGTCTGTTTGTTTCCCAACTGTCCCTTTCTCGTGGTTGGTCCATTCAAAGCCAGGTTTCGGCAAACTCCCTTTCCTGGTTCTTTTGGTTTCCCATCCAAGAACTGGGTCCCTGCTGAAAAACAAAAATCACTTGGTTCAATGGAGACCCCAACCGAACCAACTGAAGAACTCAATATTATAAGGAGCCGGATGATAAGAACAAACCAGGTCCCCTTGAACGAATACTCGTAGCACCCCCATCCGCTAAGGCCATGGGTGCTCTTTGGGAGACACAACCCGTCGCTGGCCTTCTTCTTTTACTGGGCCGTCTGACGGTTCGTCCGTACACCCTCACACTCCCAACCAGAACTCAATGCTTCTTTACACCCTTCTAGGTCCTCCAGTAGCGAGGTTAGAATAAGGGCACCCTTTTTTCTATTTCAGTAGGGGAACCCTCCCAACCAAATTTGGAGCGAGAAAGGGCACCTAGCTGACAGACCTAGTCAATTTGGAGTCTGCTGGGCAAACTCCTGGTGCAGATTTTGTCTGCGTGACATCTTCTGTGCGACACGCCTGGATCTCGAAAAAAAAAGTGTGCCAGAGTCTCTGGCCAGCTTCCGTATCTTCCGTGTCTTCACACTTTACAACCCTTTTGGCAGCAAACAACTTTGGGTTGTTTGCAGCCCCCGAACCTCAAAGCATCTCAAAACTGGGCTGCCCGATTTCTGATGCCCAGCTGAAAGTTTATACCTTTTGGTGGGTTAAATACGGAAACTACCACTAAACACCAAAAGGATCTAAAAAGCTAAGTTGAACCGGATGGCCTTCGGTCGCCACCAAGAAATTGGGTTCTCACCCCTAATCCAACCGGGAAGATAGCGAGCGATTTCCGGAAAAGGCCCTTCACTTTGGAACTGGTATGTGTCAAAGAACAGGGATCCTGACATGAAAAACACCTGAACATTGCAACTTGTCAATGGTGGTATCCCTTTATTTTGGTGGAAAAAGCTATGTTTCAAAGGGGCAATTTGTATATCTTTTAAGGAGCCCTGTAAGAAGAAGGGAGGCACATAGGTTCATGATAGTTGTCCTCTTTGTTTCCATAATAACACCAACTAAACAAAGTTCGCTTCAAACATACCTGGAGTCTACCTAAGGACCCTTCAAAAAAAGGTTGGTCATTACCTAAAATCATGGGGTGGACCCATCTTTATTTGAAGGGTCCTTAGGGAGACTCCAGGAACGGGTGCGACTCAACTGAGGGCTCGGCAGATGCGGCCGTGCTTCAGCTCCAGCTCCCGGTTCTTGCGGAACTTCTGCTCATCCTGAAGAAAACTAAGACCCCCGAAGAAACAAAAACGCCGGAAAGATGGTTGGTCCGATGGAGATTCCGAAATTTGTCCAAGACCCAGGAAAAAAAAAGAAGGGGGAACACAAAAGCCAGAAAGATGGTTGGATCGACGGATGTTCGAACCAGAAATGTGTCCAAGACCCCACCCAGAGCTTCCTCGGCCTGAGTAGCTTAGGCCTTTTGTCAACGGCCGTAAACACCGCGTAAAAAGGCCGTAAAAAGCCAACCCGTATTTAAACGGCCTCCGTAACTCAACGGCCTTTGGACTCCCTGGGCCAGGAAAAAAGCCAGAATGGCTTGGTTTGGATCTCATTGGAGCCAGGAAAAGCCCAAGCTGTACCCCGTAACCACCCAAGACCCGGCCGTTTTTTAGTTGGTATCATGTAAACCCTCTACTAAAAAAGGGGTCGGTATGTACCATGGAAAACCGAAACCGGTTTTCCAAAAAATACCAACTGGATCAAGAGTGGGTATTTGGAGTAGGGGGTATGCCACCAAAATGGTCTTCCCAAGACTTCACCTTATAAGGTGGTGACTCGGAAAAACCCCGTCCGTTCGTCCCTTCGGCGGATTGTTTCAGTCCCGGCCAAGGGCGGAGCAAACCTTGGTTGACGTTGGAAGGAAAGCACAAATTTAAAAGTTTCAGCAGTTAAGTGGATTTGGATTTCAACCACTAAACCACAATAAGCGAAAATGGAAAGAGTGTTTCCCAACAACAACCATGTTACCTGGAGTCTCTGACCCTTTGAAGATGGGGTCATAACCCCTTGATTTTGGGTAATGACCAACATTTTTTTCAGGGACAGAAGAAGACTCCAGGTAGGGACCCCGCCAAGTCCCGGCCAAGGGCGGCCCTCAGAACACCTGCGTTTAAGATTGGTTGCTGCAACGACCCCCCCCCCCTGCAAAAAGTGAATCACTTTTTGGTTGTTTAGTGGAAAACACAATTTGATTTCAACCAAAAAGTTAAAGTGTAAAAATCCCTTGCCCAATAGCAGTCACGCCAGTGAGCAAAACCTTTAGTGGCTTTAAGTTCGGAACCACGAAACACGAAGCAACCCCCGGAACCTCCAAATACCCGGCCTTTTTCTAGTTGGTACTTTTTGGGAAGTCTGGCTTTTCAAGGTAACGACCTCCTTTTTTAGTAGAGGCACGGATACAAAAAGTGGGTCTTAGGAGTCGGGGAAGTTTTGTAAAAAGCTAGGTCGAACCGGGGAACCAAAAGCTCAGCTCCCGTCGATGCGTTTGGCCAGCAATAAAGCCAGGCACCTGGACCCTCAAAAGTCCCTTGAAAATGGGTTTTAGCCCCCCCAAAAATGGGGTGATTTTTGTCTTTTTTCAGGGCAGTTTGAGGGTTCAGGTATATATGGCCAGGGTTTTAAAACAGGCTCCGAGCGCCAAGGACAATCTCACGTCTGGATGGCAAAGCCCAAAAAATGGCGTCATCTACTCAAAAGGGGTCATGACCCCTGCTGTCGAGTACTAAGACAATTAACGCTACCTGGAGTCTCCCTAAGGACCCGAAATAAAAATGTGTCTATGATCCCATGATATTGGTAAGGGTCATGAAGACTCCAGGTATTCATCAATGTTTAAGGAAATATCTTTACACAATTCGGTGCCATTATGTACTAATAATTACTTAAGTAAATATCTTAAAGGTCATGGAGATTTCAGAGTGCAACCACAATCATGTCATGCGACAATACCCATGTTGGTCGACAGAGCTATTCGTTGTGAAAGGAGCTATCAAGCAGGTTGACCCCAAAGTGTTGCTCTTGCCATGGCAGTCCCCGTTTGTCCCGAGCCCCAAATTGGACCGCAGCAGAATATTTGGACCGAACCTCAAATAGCCGAACAAAATCGCTGGTCTCCCCATGGCCTTCAAAATTTGAGGCCGGTCCCCTTGGGTTTTGGTTGAGAAATCTGTGTGCGCGTCGTAGTTGCTCGAGGGCACATGTTCTCCGCTAGAAGCCCAGCTTTGGTTTGGTCACCTCAATTCCAGTCACCTGTTTTGTCAGTTTGGTTGGTCTAAAGTTGCAGTTGCTTCGGGCTTGGTTCGACTTCGCCACCCAATATGTTTGTGAACTCGGTGATTTGCTAGTGTCTCAGTGTGGTAGCCAGCGCTTCGCAGGGCAAGGTAATCCTGAGAACAAACCTCGACGGATTTGAGCACGGCAAGCCGCGGCAGTGGACCACATCACTCGCTACCCAGAACCGACCTTTTGACCTTTAGGTTTTCCAATGTTGGTCATGTCCCCAAATGCTAACCTTCTATTTCCAGGCTCTTTGGGCACGTGAGTACCTGTTCCACATCAGAGCTTCAAGGGTTCACTCCCGTTTCGATTTCTTTCTCTCTTGTGACTTGGGCCACCCAAACCATGAAATCAGATTTGGTTTCGTATGTCAAGCTAAAAAACATGGGTTGTCTCCACATAACCCCCGAAATCTAGCATTTCCTTCTGGTTCCCTTTCAGACCACCCCAAAACTTTTGGTGCCAACTCCCAAAAACAAGGCGAGCCACCCGTATGAGTAGCCCCCCTCCGACTTCGGGAGACGCCAAATTTGACTGGATCCTCCAGTTTTGGAGGATAGAACAAGTTGGTACCCAACTTTCTTCTCTAGTCCATTTTAGTACGGGAACCGAATCTGGGCCCTCCCAACCAAAAACGAAAAACGGCAAAAAAAGAAACGGCGCCTCGCCGGAAAAGAAAAAAACAAAAAAACACCCAATCTTTGAGGCGTGACCTGAAGGGGTGCCACTCCGAAGGCGGCGCCAAACGGAAAAGACATCCGGCAGGGCTGGCTAAAAGTCCTGGAAGGCCATCATGCCGAAGGGGTCCCAGTAGCCCAAGGGCGGGCAGGCGCCCAGCTCCTGAGACTGTGAGACAGGTGGGGGGGGGGAGGTGTCTTGGGGTAGGTGGGGGGGGAGGGGAGGGCTGGGGTGGTGTGTTGGTGTAGGCAGGGGCATGAGAAATGGAATGCCCCCCCAAGCCATCCCTGGTTTCCTTTCTCTCCTTGCTGCGAGAGATGCAGGGAAGGGAATGAGACATGGAATGACCCTGACTCAAGCCATCCCTTGGCGGGTTCCTTTAAGACTCTGGGTTCATTCCCTCATTCCCTGAGCAGCAGCAAGTCTCAATACCCTCCTGTCCACGTTGCCGTGGAACGTGACGTTCGGAAATGGCCCTGGTTTGGACCCATTTGCCTGTGAAAGGGACCTTCTGGTGGATCCATGTTGCTCTGGACAGCCATTCTCCCTTTGGTTTTTAAAGGCTGGCAAGCCTTTGCTACCTACAAAACCCAGTAAATGGATCTGGGTCTGTGGGCCAACTGAAGCGCTAAGCTTCGGGCCAACTGGGAAATAACGTGAACCGCCCTCAATACACAACTTCCCTTGCTCCCACCGAAGCGAACATGGGGAATCCTCAAGCTGTGGGGATGAAAACGCAGCTGCCCTCAGTTCCCCCCGAGAAAAGTTTAACTTTTTGTGGGTGAACATAGGAAATCCCCTTTAAACACACAAAAAACAAAACAAAAAGCTACGGGGAAACACACGGTACCTGAAGATTCAACAGTTGGACGCCAAAAACACGATAGATGAGCTCAAAAGGTGATGATCACGCATGGCTGAAAAGAGTGGGATCCAGAAATTCCCAAATGGGCAGGGTGTCTTTTGGTCGAGGGAACAATTTGTTTGGACCAAGGAGCTTCTCTCACCTTCATTGCACCAAAGAGCTTCGCTCACCATTCGGTTTCTACTTCTCTTGCCAACTTGTATCTTGATCCGAAGCTTTTTGGGGTTGCTTTAAACGGGAAATGGTCCGGCGAACTTCTTTGAGGGCACGTCCGGCGAATTTCTTTGAGGGCATCCTTTGATTGGGCGCTCGCACAGTCGATAGATCTGGGCGAACTATCATCCACTCACCCGAACGTAAGGGTGCCAAAATGGAGTCTGCAACGCGCAGACTTTCAGCAGGGAAAAGTCAGACTCGGCGCACCTCTTTTCTGGGCTGCCCTCAGATCCCCCGCGAACAGTTTAACTTTTGGTGGGTTAAATGGAAACCACCACAAAACACTAAAAGGCTAAACAGCTACGGGGATGGCTGGGAGCCAGCAAGCTGATATTATTGTTTTGTTTTTGTTTTGTTGTTCGTTTCAAACGAGGGTGAAACCCGAAAACCCTTTGTTGGCACGTTTTGGGTTTGTCAGAGGGTTGGCACCCGGAAACTCACCGAACACGAGCCGGACAAAGGATCAACCCAAAGGACGCAGAGTCGTACCCCTTACACCCAATACCCACTTGTTTTAGGGTATCATGCAAACCCTCTACTAAAAAAGGAGTACTTACCATGGAAAACCAGGTTTTCCAAAAAATACCCTAACAAAAGTGGGTATTTGGAGTAGGGGGTAAAATAAGGGGGTGCTTGCATGTTCGTTGCCGAGTTAGTAAGTGGTTAGCCACCTGGAGTATAACCCAATGACAGGGTTAACAGTTCTGAACGGAGCTGGCGGGTTATATCCGTCAGCCGAACACCCAAGTACCCCACCTGTACCGGAGTGCTTTGAGCAATTGAGGAATCCAAAGGCCGGTTCAGGGAAGGCTCTATCATATTTGTTGATTTCCAGTCCCCGAAAGAAAACCCCTGGGTTTAGGTCTACAGGAGACTCCAGGTACAAATCTTCGACTCTGTTTGGTCGAAAAGAGCTTCGGACCGACCCCTTCAACCCAATTTTGGCTTCGGCACTCGGGAAGCCCCCAGTCAGGTTCCCCTTGGTGGTTTGCATTGGTGGATTAAATTTTAACCCCTGGATCCTGAGCTAAGGTCTGTCTCAAACAAGGGACCCCCCTTTTCAGCTTCGCAATTGGTGGCTTGGATTTGGATTTGAGCCCCTTTTCAAGTGAAGCTGACCTCAGGTCACACCCCAACCCCCCCCCCCCCTGAAAAAGTTCCCAGTCAGTGACAGACTCCCTTTCAAACCCCACAGGACAACAAACACTATCTTCTTACCCTCCTTCCAGCAATCATGGAAGTGGACGATTCGGGGTTAATCCCAAAGGAAAGTCGTCTTCTGAACCCCTACCATGAGCCTCCATGGATTCTTGGGGTGAGAGCAAGCAACAAAAACAAGTGTACGCTTCCTCCATTGCCTGAAGCCCCCTGGAAAAATACATGTTTCAAGTAGTGAAATCGATTCCCTTTCAAAACAACAGGGGAAAAAACAAACAAAAATATCCTTCAGCAAGTGGAAGTCACTCAGGTCAACCCGTTCCGCCGGTTTTTCTCCGCACGGATTTTGTCCTTTCTGCCGGACGGCGAACGCGGCGAACGAATCGGCTCGCGAATCGGCTCGCGAAGGCTCCTTGGAAGGGTCGAACTGCGCAAAGGCGCCCTGGCAGGGGTTTAGTTCATCGCTTTTGCTCTCCGGCAAAAAAGAAGAGGCTCCAACAAGGGAACCCGTTTGCGGGTCTCCAAGATTGGATTTGGAACCCAGTCTCCAAAAAAAACAGTCTCCAAGATGTGGAACCCAAAAAGTGGGGAGGGGGGATGGTCGCCAAAATTTTCTGGTCTCCATTGAAGAGTGCAGACCTGGAGTCCCCATGACCCTTCTCAAATGGGGTCATTACCCCAAATAATGGGGTGGACCCGTTTTAAAGGATCAGAAGGAGACTCCAGGGAGCACCCCGCCTGGCCGTCGTTGAAGGGCGAGATGTGGCCCGCTGTGAGCTGCTCGATGGGCGCCTGGCCTGTGAGCCCGTTCCTCAGCCCACAGCGGATGGGCGGATGGGCGGATGGGGAGGACCGGGCTTAGGATGGTCAACCTACCTGGACGCCCCAAGCCAGAAAAAAGGGGCCTTTGGGGGTTCAGGTATTCTAGGGTCCTCAAGTAGAGAGGTTAGTATAAGGGTTCCAACTTTGTTCGGTAGTCTATTTTGGTAGGGGAACCCTCCCAACCAACAAGGGGGTGAGAAGGGCACTACTGGCGGACCTAGAATTTCACCAAACCACCTCCACGACATTCTCCAGGACATTCTGCGCAAAACACCCCACAAAAACCAGTGGGTAAACTTCTTGGAATTTAGGCTTATGGTTTCCAATCCTACCAGTTGCTACCCCTGCAGCTGGCATAGACTCTACTTAAGTAGACTCAAGTTGGAGCATCGAAGGCCGAGCGCACTGTACGGATATTCCACAGTGTCACAATCATTGATGGCCCCCTGCCACTGTTGTCATGGATCTTTTCTTGTTCTACTTTGGGGTGGAGGTCAGCGTTGAAACCAAGCAACAATCTCAATGTGGGTGGCCCAACAAATGGTGGTGTTCCTCTTTGTTTCTTTTGAAAGCAGCCCAACAAGGTGCCCTGACGCAATGGGTGGGTTTGCTTTCATGTCCACCAGCTATGATTGGTGGCGATGTCAACATTGTGAATGGTGGTGTAGTCTCGCTTGCTGAGTGGATTGGTAAGAAAAGTTTAAACTGTTTGTTTGCTATTTAAATGGCAACCAGCCCAAAAGCGACTAAAGTCCGAAACGGAAATGAGGAAGTACGTAGCCAACCCTTTGGTGGACATCATTTAGGTATGGATTCCAGGAACTGCTCGGACATGGCTCTCCATAGCCCGCAAAAACCCATGCCCTGCACTTCAGCCACGATCCCAGAACCATGCTTCAAGAATTCACCTCGGCCCAGGTCCGGGAAGCGGTCAGACCCCTTCAGAACCTCAGGATCTTCCAAACCCATCCCCGCCGGTCCAACTCCCGCCAAAGCCCAGGCCCTCTGGCCCAGTCCACTCTTCTGTAACTCTCTGCGGCGCATGTCGGTGCCGACCCAAACAAAACACCACACAATACCTGACAGCCAGCCAAAACCATGGCCGAGGCGGGCAACACGAAGCGTTTACAATTCACCAGGCGGCTACCCGCTCCCATTTACGACAAGGTGAGTGTCCCTTAACCTTCACTTGCCCGGGTTTTGATTGTGGCTCACTTTGGGGATCCTTTAGGTGTGGATTCCAGGAACTGCTTGGACACGAGCAACCATCGCCCGCATGACCCCCCGCAAACAAAAAACAGCGCTCGTAAAAAATAATGGCCCGTACTTGGATGTTCGGCCAAGTTAGTAAGTGGTTAGGGTACAACCCTATGGCAACCTGGAAACCCATATATGACGTTTTTGTTTTGTCCATACGCCTTGAGCCATAAAAAAAGGACCATACGGTCATTTGCGGCTTTTTGTCAACAATTTGTCGAAAAAATACGGGTTGCATACGGCCAAATACGGCCACCGGTTAGCAAAAAATGACCATACGGGAAAAACGATCCAAATAGGCCAAACAAAAATGGCCATACGGCTTTCCAGGAAGGTTAAGCCCACTTAGGGCTCATAAGTGTAACCGAGGTTACAAACAACTCACTAACTTGGCGAATTGAACAGGAGTCCAAAGGCCTGAGTTACGGAGGCCGTTTAAACACGGAGGTTTCTTTACGGCCTTTTTACGGGGTGACAAACGGCCGTTGACAAAAGGCCTAAGTTCCGGCCGAGGAAGCTCTGGGTCAGCATTCAGCCCATGTGGATCCGCTTGAATTTGCTGGTAAGGCAGCTTCAAAGACCAAACGGAAAATTGCGAAGGGTACCCAACCGCACCCCGCCCATTTGGCCAAAAAAGACCCGGCCCTTCTGTAGACTTGACTTGCAACATGGTTTCCTGCATGTCCCCTTACCCCTTAAAACTCCTTTTGCCCTGGGGAAGTTTTCATCTTTTACAGACAGAAATCGCCCATGTCACCCAAAAAGTTGAGAAAAGTCGTGTTTTTAAGAGGTAAGTCCCTGGCTGCTTCGGACCTTCGGACCTTCGGAGCTTCGGAGCTCCGGAGCTCCGGACCCGAAGGCCGAATGGGGAGGGGTCAAAACACGCCAGGAATTGGGCCGCGGATCGGTCCAAGTCCATGTCTCCATTTACGGGGCAAGTCCCATTTTTGGTACCTGGAGTCATGACCCTTTAAAAAAGAGTCATTCATGGTCATGGACCCATTCTTAAAGGATCAGAAGGAGACTCCAGGCACTTCCATGATTGGAAGGAGGGAACCTGGAGTCTCCATGCCCCTTAAAACATGACGTGATGGCCCATTTTCAAAGGGTCATGAAGACTCCAGGTACCCAAGATGTGACCCACAGCCGAGATCTGTGGCCCCCGGCTGGATGAGCATCCCGGCCATGGCCGTCATGGCCAAGCGCCCGTTGTTCAGCTCCGTGGTGAGCTTCAGCTTGCGCTCCGCCGGGTCCTGAAATCGCGGAATTTTCGGGGAAAACGCTGGGGGCAACGCCACGGATGGGTCCAACGCTGGGGCACACAAAAAAAAAACAAAAAACAGTTTGTGCGTTTGGTCTTTTATGATCAAACATGGGGGAAACTGGGCGAAAAACCGTGCCTCATATGATCAAACATTTGGGGGGGGGGGGGGACTGGGTGGTTTCTTGTATGACCAAAATGGGAAACCTCCAAACACGGGCGGCTTGCCTTTTGCTCTCCTCGAAAACAAAAATCACCCTCAAAGAACACAGACCCAGATGCGAGACTCGGTAAGCAGCTTAGAATCCCAAGATTCCGGCCGCGCAAAAGGTGAAACGTCGGAACTTCCTGGCGTCTCCATGACCCGAAATAAAAATGGGTCCATGATCCGAGAAATTCCGCGCGGAAAAGAAGCCGGTCCAGCTGGTGTTTCCTCTACCTGGAGTCTCCCTAAGCACCCCCAATTATTTTGGGTAAGGACCAACCACTTTTAAATTTCATTTGATTAAGCCTGGAAAACACAAACATACAAACAGTAGTGATAGATTCCCTTTAAAACCAACAGCGGAAAATAAAAATGGTCTTAAACAAATGGAAGTTAAGGGTCATGGAGACTCCAGGTTGCTGGAAAGAGACTTGGACCTCCAAAACGGACGCTGGTTTCCCTTTGGCGACCTGTGATTTTGCTTTGAGGTTTTAGCGGGTTCCCTGGGTTACCTACTCACTTGCCCAAAGGGTCTGGAAATAAACAAGTTGCCCTTTTGCTTGGTTGACGTTGGAAGGGGAGCTAAATTAAAATCTTGGCAGTTCAGTGGATTTGGATTTCAACCACTAAACCACAATAAGCAAAAATGAAAAAACAAGTTTCCCAACAACAACCATGTTTGAGGAAAGATGAAAAACCAAAGGTCGAAAGGTCGGTTTTGGATAATACTGAGCCTATAGAGGTAAATGGAACTGGGATCAAATTGGAAACAAGCTCTTGACATCGAGACAATGACCTGGTGTTTTTCTTCTGGGGAAAGGCAAGTGTCTGTTCTAGCCAATAAATTGGTCAAACATGGGGAATCCCAAGATTCGCGATGAATGATTCGCTCTCGAGGAAATTTCAATCTCCCAAAGACCCGGAAGACCGAACCAAAGCACTTCAGTCTTGGGGGCTCTCCTCGTTTACCCCTGGCTATATGGCAGTGGCTCAAAATTAAAGAGCTAGGGTTACGCAGGTTTTGGTTCATGTTTCCACTTGCCTGGGATCCATTTTAGTACCGGTTTTTTGAGCCACAGCCATATGGGTCTCCTTTTGTTTGAGGGTATCATTTCTTTGTGGTTAACGGAAGCCAAAGGAAAACCCGAAGCCATCTTACCACTCCGTCCTCTGTTTTTCGGTTCTACGGGCTATTTTCAAGAGACCCTCTGAAAACAAGGAGTTTCGTGTTTGAAATGCATGAATCAAAAAGCAGGAGTGGCTTCAAAAAGGAAGGAGTGGAATCGAAAACTAGGAGTTGTTCTTGGGGGAAACAATTGGACGCAAGTGCAGTTGTATTTTTCGTTGTTTGGGCCCACAATTATTCAACTCTGTACGCTATCCCATCAAATATGCAACTCTGTGCACGAGTGGATATTCCACTGCTTTTTCAGAAAATGCACTCTCAGGACACTCCGTTGTTGTTGTTTTTTTTTGCGGGAGTGTGCGGGTTTTTTGATGAAGTTTTGCGCTGAGTTTCAGGTGTGGTGATTTCCGGCTTTGCCAATTTGTCACCCAAAGGCTCAAATGTTGAGCAATTCCGAATTCTGAACAATTCGGAATGCCGAATAATTGAGTATGATTATGAATCTTTATGAATTGGAGGGCTCTTTCTAACAAGTAGCGAATAATTGCGATGTCTCGGGGTGTCAGGTGTGCAAACCAATTTCCAGAAGTGACAATCAATTTCTATCAGTTTTACTTCCAAAAACTGACTGTGAGCTTGAAAACTCTGTGTTTTTCACTGAGACCCTTAAAAAAAACGTCATTGTTTTCCGTGATTTGCAAGATCCAGGCTTCCTTTTGCTTGGAGGCATTGAGTTCCCATGACGAAACTCAGCTTTGCTACATGTCTCCATGACTGAAAGGGGCAACGAGATCAACCATAGACGACCAACCATTGCAGGGCTGGGTGGTAGGTGAAGGGAAACCACCACAGGATTTTTTTGACTGTGACTACGTCAAAATTTCATGACCCCAGTCTCCTCTAATGACCCCAGACTCTGAAGGAAATCGAAAGGCCCAGACTAAGGAAATCGGGGAAACAACATGTGTTTAAAGACAAACAACATTAAAAAAATGGAAACACAAGAAGAAAACATTAGCAAAAAAAACAACAAACAAACGGCGCCGTCCCTCTCCTTGATCTTCCTGCCCCAGTACCCGGTGCCGAAGTTGCCCGGCTCGCCTCAGCGCGCTAAAAACTACGTAAACTCTCGACCTTTGGATCTAAGCCATGATGTGAGTCACTTGTTTTGTCAGTTTGGCCAAAAGTTGCGGTTGCTTCGGGTTTGGTTCGACCTGGCCACCGAATATGTTTGTGAGCTCGATGATCTGCTACTTAGTTGTTCAGTGACCCTGGAAAAAAATAATTGGAACCCTTTTTGGGGCTTGGACCATTTTTAGTGGGGCAGCCACCAAAAGAAAAGGATGTGACTAGCTGTGGCTCAAAAAGTCGGGGTGGAGCCCTAGCAAATGGAAAGGAAGACTCTAAACCCTGCGGAAAACCCGAGCTGTTCAACTTTGAATAATGTGAGTATGGGCCTTTTTCTTCAGGGTACCTTTGTTATGCGGTTTCAAAGGGAGAGCAAAAGGAAGCGTCCACCATTTTGCAAAGGCCCCTAACAAAACGGCCAAGACACGCACATATGGCCATGGGTCAAAACCCCGTACCCCCAGTGAACATCCCAATCCAACCACGAAAATTGGTTCTCAAATGGTGGTGAATTCACCTACCCCAAAATGAAAATGCCACCATTGGCTTTAACCCACGGCCATCTTTCGGTCCAGTTACCCACAAAATAACAGGTGATCCCCAAACGACAGCCTGGCCTAACGGGGCTCCCTGAAATGGGGTCTTTTCAGGTCGACTCGCTTTGCGACTTAGGTGCTTTCACTCCCTTACTACACCCCCGTAACCTCCAAATGCCAACTTTTGCTAGGGTGGTTTTTGGAAAACCGATCGGTTGTCCACGGTAAATACCTCCTTTTTTAATAGAGGGTTAACATCATACCCTAAAAAACAATGTATTTGGAGTAGGGGGTACCCCTTACACCCAATACCTGCATTTTGTAGTTGGTATCATGTCGATCCTCTACGAACAAAAAGGAGATCGGTATTTACCATGGAAACCCGATCGTAAAAAAAAGGCGATTAGAAAAGGTGAGTGTTTGGGAGCGCCGTGTTTTGTGTTTGTTTGGTTTTCACAGGCTTTTGATTCCTTTTTGTAGCAAGGAGATCATCTACTTTTAGGCGTGTCCAAACTGATAGGATCCTCCGGATCAATAAGCCAACAATACGAAATTATAATGGTACTATAACCTTACACCCCCCAGAGGGTCCAAGGACCTCATATTTGAGGATTTGAAGAATCTGCAATTGACGAATCTCCTTTAGCCCAAGCCCAAAGCCGCAACTATGGGGTACTTAAAATCCCTCTAGGACCCAGATCGCTCCATGTTCCGATCGCCTGACTCTCAGCTGTTGCTCTGATCTGACTTCACAGTCATTCTCACTACCATTCTCACTACTCTATCCTCACTCTAACCTAGTTTTTCTTAGTAGAGAGGCTAGAATAAGGGTACCAACTTTTTTCATGTCTATCTTAGTAGGGGAACCCTCCCCCGACAAAGCTGGTGAGCCAGGGCACTACTGGGGGACCTAGTTATCTTTGTGTAGAACGAGTATAACAACCGAAGGACTGAAATCATGAGCTGACTATACTCGTATTCTCAGATTGCACCCAGTGCAATTGTCTTACCATAAACTTACCAGAGTCCTTCTCTAACCTTGCCATTATCTTGATGCCCACCTTTCTGCCCCCTTGCCGCCTCATTCTATCCTTGCCAGAATATTGCTCCCAACCTTACTCAGATGCCCAGTGGCCAGGGAAAAAAAGGCATTTTTTTTTGTTGGTTGAGTTTAAAGGGGAACCCTTCCCAAAAAAAAGAGAAACAAAAGGCACCACTGGGCAACTGGGCTTAATATGGGGCCTCGCTGAACCACAACCCGAACACCATAGCATAGGCCTACCACCAGAAGGCACGGTTCAAGGCCTACTTGGTCAAAAGGAACCAATGGGTTCGAATCCCCAAAGAACCAATCCAAACCACCCAATCCAACTAGGGCTGGAAGAAGGGGACCCCAGCAAATAATAGATATATATATATATATTTTGCCTGGAAAAGGTGGAAAACAAAGGGGACCAATTCCAAAAAAGAGCAAAACAGCAGAAAAGGGGAGCTAATTATGGGGAAGTTCAGTCTTACCTGTTTAAAGTCATCCAACAAGGGCACATGACTTGCAACAAACAACACCTACATGTTGTTTTCGAACCACACAGCGCAGCAAACTGCGTGCAAGTTTGGGCAAACTGCCAAGCGCCTCTACACCCTGACTCGACGGCAAAGCCTATTGTCCGCTTACCCCACTCCATACTCCATACAACTTGAAACCCCGAGAACAAATATTAAGTGTTTCCAGTCATGATAGGTTCCTTGAAAACCAAGAGGGGACCACGGAATATCTACCATGTTCTTACAGAACTCCTGGTAACTTCTTAGCTCCACCCTTAAGAGCAAATTTAGATACACCCAGCTCCTTGGCTCCCTTGCCACCAGCTAGGTATACCTGGAGTCTCCATGACGCTTGAAAAATGGTTGCTCATTACACAAAACAATTGCGTCATGGACCCATATTTTTATTTCGGGCCATGAAGATTCGAGGCATTCTTAAGCAAATGGGAGACTTGCCTTCCCACTTGCTCCCTTCATTCCACACGTGTTTCGCGCCTCCTGTTTTGCGCCAGCCGTGCTACACCGACCCCCGGACTGCCAACCTCGTGCGCCTGGCTGTCTCCGTCCCAGGTCACAACGGAAAGCCCAGGATTCTTTTTGGGCATCAAAAGCACTTTGGTGAAAACTACCTGGAGTCTCCTTCTGGCCCTTAAACAAAACAGGGTTCATGACCAACCATTACTTAACTGGAGTCTCCCTAAGGACCCGAACGAAAAATGGGTCCATGACCCTTGCCATGATTTGGGGTAGTCTGACCCTTTCCATTTTTATTTCGGGTCGAATGATTTTGGGGAAGGGTTCTAACTAACGGGTCCATATTTTCTTCTTTTTTTATGTTTTTTTTTTTAAATCATTTTGGGGAGAATGACTCTTTTTCCCCAGGGCTTTTCAAGAGACTCCGGGTACCCAAAATGGCAAGCCACTGGTCATGATTTCTTCTTTTGGGGAACCAACCAATTTGCAAGGCTCGGGACTCCAGGTTCTTTAAGCCACAATGGAAACAAAGAATCACATGGTCCCTTGGTTGAATTTTGACCACCCCGTTCGTCAAAAGTCAAAAGTCAAAAGCTCCTGCGTGAGAGATCTTCCCACTGCTGGCTCCACGGTTGGCAACGTGGACGACATGTGGCGACATGTGGCGCTTTCTCAAACCTTGCAAATATTCCGTTTTCAAGGCAAGGTGGGACATGGAGAAACCCAGGACCCACCCTGCCTTCAAAAGAGAATGCATGTAAGGTTTGTCCAAGCGCAACATGTCGTCCCACGTTACCTTGCCAAGTGTCGAACCAGCGGCCCCCAGGCGCAAGACAACAAATCTCTTCACACTTACTCCTTGGCGTCTATTTGTCCCATAGCCGCTGCATCCCTCTTCTTGAATCCAACGTCTTCTGCACTTGTGGAATCGGGCTTGTGGATGATGCAGCTCCTACTTGCTGCATGAGATCTTCCCACTTTTGCTGGCTCCACGGTTGGCAACGGGGGCGACATGTGGCGACCTGTGGCGCTTTCTCAAACCTTGCAAATATTCCGTTTTCAAGGCAAGGTGGGACATGGAAAAACCCAGGACCCACCCTGCCTTCAAAAGAGAATGCATGTAAGGTTTGTCCAAGCGCAACACGTCGTCCCACGTTACCTTGCCAAGCGTGGAACCAGCGGCCCTCAGACGCAAGCCCACAGTTCTCTTCACACTTACTCCCTGGCGTCTATTTGTCCCATAGCGGCAGCATCCATCTTCTTGAATCCCAGGTCTTCTGCACTTGTGGCGCAGATTTCAGAATGGTTGCAAAATCTTTAGCGGTTGCTTGGATGTGCTGGACATTGCTCAGCTGCTCTTGCACCTGGTTGCTGTCTCCTCCGTATTCTGCACAAACCTAGGTCACGACGGCCCCAGATTCAAGAGCAGCCAAAGCATCATAGTCACTTGCTTTGGACGTGCCGGATGTTGCGCAGCTGCTCTTGCACCTGGCTGCTCTCCGCGGACTCTTGTGGATGGCTCCAGGCCAAAACAGCGATTCAAGAAAGGTGGCAATGCCTTGACGTGCTAAATGTATTGCATCTGGCCGCCAAGCAAACGTCTGATCAGCGCAGCGTGGCCGCCACATCGAGCCGGCGGCCTTGCGCAGAGAGCTTCGACCAGCGCTGAAGTGCCGAAACGCGCTGCAGCCTTTGGCTCGCTGCGTGAAGTGCACATCCACCCGCATGGCGCCTCCGGAAGTTTCTTCTGGAAGCATTTTTGTTTTGCCGGACAGGAACCTGAGACTCAAATGGCTGTGGTTCAAACAACCGGTACCAAAATGGAACCCTGGTAATAAGTGGAAACATGGACCAAAACCTACGGTTTGCCCCTCCCGTTTAATTTTGAGCCACACCCAAATTCGATTTGGGTGACATCTTTTGAATGGCATCCGGCACTCCCAACGAACTGCAAAGGTTCCAATCCTAAGACACTCTGCAGCAAAAGATCCTTCATAGGTTGAACGTCTCAGGACCCTCCCAGCAGCCCGAGATCGATGTCGGTTGACAAAAAACACCGATCCCATGATGGGACCGACAAGAGCGATCACGACTTTAGTCATAGCTGGCGTCTCCAAAAAAACAAACTTTTTAAAAATAGGCCCATGACCCCTCTTTTTAGGCAATGACCACTTTTGCGACGGGTCAGAAGGAGACGCCCTGTACCCAAAAAAAAGTAAAGAAGAAAGCCTGAAACCATGGCCACGATCCCTTTAGGCAGAAAGCCGTGCAGTTGACGTGAAAGAATTGCTCACTGCCCTCCAGGAGTCTCCTTCTGACCCGATTTTTAAAAATGGGACCATGACCAACCATTATTTTGGGCAATGTGCAGTTTAAGCTTTCATTTGTGAGTTCTATGGAGTCTCCTTCTGACCCTTGAAATAAACATGGGGATCCCATGACCCTTTCCATTCTTTTGAGTAATGACCAACCATGTTTAAAGGGGCAGAGGGAGACTCCAGGTACATCTAAAGCTCAGCTTCCCTCGAGTTGGGGGTTGATCAAAAGCTCCCTTTTTACATGGGACGACCAGGGAACTCACCAAAAAAGATGACTTTCAGACACCCACAGCGTCTTCACCAAAGTGAGCGTCATATACCGAAAGGTAAGACGCCGCCGAACGAATCCGGTTTCAGGGTTGCGGAAAAAACAATCTGGGACTGGTTCGGGATGTTCCCTGGTAAAGCAAGACAAAGGGGTCTGTCTTTTTCGGAGGTGGTACTTGTTACTCGAGTTGTTTGGTGGGTTTTAAAGGGACACCAAACGTCAATTTGGTGGGTCCCCTAAGAAAGACACACCCAAATCCTGATTCCCATTTGGATCCATTTTGCTGGGTCACCTATGTCTCCAAAAGGACTTTCAAGATCCCCTGCTACAAGTTGAGCTTTTAGTGGGGTCAAAACGGAGATCCAACCACTAACCCTCAAAACCTAAACACCGGACGGCTGGGAGCCACCCAGTAATGTTAACTTCGAATGAATCCCATTCACACAGTACAAATCAACAAATCCTCTTGTCGCAAGTAAGGACAAAAGAACTAAAAGGCTACCCCTTACACACAATACCCACTTTTCTAAGGGTATCATGTCGACCCTCTACTAAAAAAGGAGGTACTTACCATGGAAAACCAGGTTTTCCAAAAAATACTCTTAAAAAACGCGGGTATTGGGTGTAAGGGGTAAGTTGAACCAAACGGCTGGGAGCCACCGAGAGAGCTTGACACCCGTCCAAAGGGTCCACCGCTCGCAGCCAACACACTGAACCGCATCGAAGCTGCCGTACTTGGCGTAGGCGAAGCCACCAAAAGACTGGTCCTCGCAAAATACTTTCCTCCGTCGAACAAACAAACATTGGGACATGTCATAGGGTCCAGCTGTGTTGTGTTTGTTTTTTCCTGAAAAAGAATCAGATGGAGAGAGAGAGAGAGAGAGAACAAAAAGCAAAGCAACTTTACACCCAGGCAAGATAGGACAAGCTCGACAAAGGAAAGTAAAGAAGAAAAAACAACAAACAAAAGAGAAACAAAAAGAAAACGGCAACCTCACACCGAGGCATAGGACAAGAAGCTGGGCATTGTTTGTTTTAGTCAGGCTAAGATTGCGGGACCAAAGGTGACTCCGAATTGCCTGCAACAGGGAGAGAGTGTCGAGCTTTCCGTTCTTTGCTCGCCCATATGGGACGGAGGATATGTGGTCGACCAAAGCCCCAGCTTCTTCTGGGGTTCCTTCATTCCTTTCTTGGTGGCCCCCTGAAACATGCTTGGATTGATCAGTCATCATAGAACCTGCCAGGAGAGGGTCCTCAGTGTTCAACTGCGGTTCCCCCCCCCCAAAAAAAAGAAACATGGGCCCGATCTCCCAAAAGGTGTTAGTTGTTAATTTTCTTGTGTTTGCTGTTTGCTGTGTTTTCCCTTTATGTTTTTTGCATTTTGCTTTTTTTTGAGGCGGTAAAATGAACAGGTGTTCAACTGATGTGGGTCTGGTACTTCCTTTTCTTCCTTTTTGGCTGGGGTGATTCAAAAAGGAAAGGAGAGGCAACCCGAAAGGATCCATGCAAATCCCTCTTCAGCCTTAAACGCTTGGTGTCGCAGAAAGTCGCCAAAAGTGACCGTTTTGCTCAAATGCCATGCTTAAAACTCCAAGCCCTGGGGAAGTTAATCTTTTACAGACATATAGCCCATGTTACCCAACAAGTTGAAAAGTTGTGTTTTTTTAGAGGTAAGCATGAGTTTTGTCGATGTTCCGAGTCCCGGAACTCGAGAAGTCCACCGGAGCTTTCAGCCCAACGGGCGGACCTCGAGGCTTCCATTTTTTCATCTCGGCCCAATGGACGGCGTCCATTTTTGCCATGGGCAGCTTCCATGTGCTTTGTGCCCACTGGAAAATATACAGACACAGATGTCCAAAGCAGTGACATCGACTCCCTTGAAAAAAGAAGAAAACATGGCAGCAATTAATAATAATCATCATTATGTTTAACCAACAACAAAAAACACAAACACATTTCAGCGAGTCGACTGTACCTGGAGTCTCCATGACCCGAAATAAAAATGGGTCCATGACCAACCATGATTTTGGGTAGTCTGACCAACCATTGTTTAAGGGTCCTTAGGGAGACTCCAGGTATTCATTAATTTTGATGTTCATCTTTATACATTTCAGTGCCAGTATATGCTAATAATAATTACTTAAGTAAAATCCTAAGGGTTCTGGAGATTCCAGGGTGCAACCAGGTTGATTCATGCGACAATACCCGGTCAGGAGACTCCAGGTACTCCTTTGTGGGTTGAAGGGAAACCTGTAAGTTTCGGCAAGGGGGGGTTGTGTTGCAAAAAGGGTAAGAAAGGGCACTACTGGGGACCTAGGCAAGTGGACTGACCAACCATTTTTTTAGGGTCCTTGCAAAAACAACAACAACTAGCCAATGGAATCCTTCAGGGAAACAAGAAACACATTTTTCAAGGGTCCTTAGGGAAACTTCAGGTAGAAAAAATCCGATGTCTCTCCTTGAAGAGCTGGGTCTCAATGAGCCCCGCCACCAGCAAGACCTGCAGCCAGCCCTCCAGGGGCACCTGTTCCATGGATTCGACGGATTCGAGCGCAGGGGTCTCGGGTCTCCGGGTCTCCGGGTCTCCCCACTCCAGCCGAAGCCCCTCCAGAAAAACTCCATGTAGGTCATATATAAATACCTGGAGTCTCCATGACCCGAAATAAGAATGGGTCCATGAACCGATTGTTTTGGGTAGTCTGACCAACCATTATGTAAGGGTCCTTAAAAAAAGACTCCAGGTACCAACCTTTGGATTTGGAGGGGACCAACCTTTGGATTTGGAGGGGACCAACCTTTGGATTTGGAGGGGGCATCTGGAGAGAACAAAAAAAGCTACAAGTGCAGATTTGGGAGGGGACCTGTGGGGATATTTATCCCCTTTTGTGTCTGGGATTGATCAGGGTAGACAGTTGGGAGTGATTGTTTCCACAAATTGACAGGTCCCAGACCCGAAATGCACCTCGAAATTCGGTGGGGAATTGTTGTCCACCAACCAATGCTTACCCCTTAAAACTCCAAGCGCTGGGGAAGTTAATATTTTACAGACATATAGCCCATGTTACCCAAAAAATTTGAAAAGTTGTGTTTTTTAAGAGGTAAGAATGTGGTTGGGGTATCTCTTGGGATTCACTTAGAAAACAACCGTCGGCA
This sequence comes from Effrenium voratum, assembly GCA_963377175.1. Lineage (NCBI taxonomy): Eukaryota > Dinophyceae > Suessiales > Symbiodiniaceae > Effrenium > Effrenium voratum. Next base: position 1,181,153 of record CAUJNA010000402.1, on the reverse strand, counting down.
ATCTTCTACCCTAAGGTTGGCGAGGGTAGGAAGCCTGCAGGCCACTTGAAAAGTTGCCTTGCAAAAAAAACACAAACTTTTGAAGAAAAGCACGGGCGGGTTGCCATGGAAAAGCAACTTTGGGGTCTTTCCTTGGGGTATTTGCTGTGTGGTGGGTTTGAGACTCACTCCTAGGTCCTCCAGTTTTGGAGGTTAGAATAAGTTGGTACCCGATTTTCTTCTGTAGTCTATTTTAGTAGGGGAACCCTCCCAACCAAAAAAAGGGGCGAGAGGTCGGGCACCAATCGCTGGGAAACCTAGAGACAACTTTGTTTCCAAAAGGTCCCTCCTTTGCTTTTTGTTGGTCAATGTAGGCTGCCAGGGTTGAGGTTACCTGAAGGGCCTTAAAAAGAAGATGGAGGGGCCCCTCTTGTGTAGAACCCTCCCTCGCTCATTTCTGGAACATAGAGAAACTTCTCAAAGAGACTTGCTTCCAACCAATTCAACGCGGGCAAACAGAGGTAGATGGCATCCAAGAGATTTCTCTGTGAGAGTGTGTAAGAGATGATCCATTCGTTTCCCTTTGGTCATTCATTCCTCAATTATAGATGTGACAAAGGAAAAATAATGGCTTGGGATTGTTTCTCCTTTTAATTCCTTCCCTCGCCAATCAAGAATCTCTGATAACGGGGAGGTCTAATGGAGAGATAAAGCAAGAGAGATAGAGAAGAGTCTTAGAAGCATCTTTTCGTTCGCAAGCTCTTCTCACATTCCTTTTCCCTTCCCTGCCTAACTCTCAGGAGCTACCGCGACACAGTGAAGGGAAGAGACGGTTGACCTTTTGACCTCCTCTTTCAAGCTAACAAAGGGGCCCTATGTTTATGTAGAACCCCTCATTGAGGTCCAAGAAACCATTGCGAGGAAATTCGCCGGACAGTTCGTCCAAGGGGTGTTTTGTTGGAATTTTGCGAAACATGTCCGGGAGATGGTTCCTTACTTCAGCTGGCCCCATTCGCCATTGGTTTAGCTACTATCAAAGTCATCCCCGTTCAGTGCTGCAGTGATCTAAACCCCAGTTTGTGACTTTGATAGCCTCGGACTCCGGACAAACTGACAAAACTGGGCTGCCCTCAAATCCCTTGCTAAAATTCGGAAACCCAACCACCAAACCAACTAAAAACCACTAAAAACTAAGTTGAACCGAATGACTGGTTCGGACAACTATGACTCAGCCACTCCACCCCCCACGCACCCGCACCCACCCTACCCAGCCACCCACCCCCCCCCTAGGTCCTCCAGTAGAGAGGTTAGAATAAGGGTACCAACTTTTTTCTGTACTCTATTTTAGTAGGGGAACCGAATCTCCTAACCAAAAAAGGGCTACTGGGGGACCTAGTCCACGTCGCCCGCCATCTCTGCCTTGGAAATGGCCGCCAGGCCGGAAGGCACGTCCGCGAACTTCCTGAGCCATGCTTCGATTCTCGATCTGAAGAAATGGGACGCTTGGGCCCTTCCATTGGCCTCGTCGTCTCAAATCATGTCTTCTTTAAAATGGATTGTGGTTGTCTTTTTAAAACCCAACCCAATCAGATTCAAAAAAACAAAAACTCCATGGGTTGTTTTCGTCCCCCGGGAAAAATGAGAACATTTGTCCAGTAGTGAAATCGATTTCAACAAGGGAAAATACAATAGGATTTGGACCCAAGAATGACAGGTTTTAACGGTCGGTTTCCCTTCAAAAATACCAGCCAGAAGGGGGTACACAGTGTTGAGAAACATGCCGAATTCTGGTAAACAAAGCAAGCTCAGGTGAAGTCCCCGAATAAAACACAACACCTGTATGGTGCTAAAGATGTTGCCAAAGCTATAAGTAGAATCCCTTTCTTGGCATTTGTAAACGGGCCCGATTCTTAGGGAGACCGGAATTTTTGGTTCAGGCCCTATCATTGTAACCTCCATGAAACCAGGTAGAATCAGGTAGAACGACCTCAAAAGGCCGATTCGAGCTTGCGCGCTCAGCTTTCTGCCAGCTTGGAGGTGCAAAAGCACCGCGAAACCGGTGAAGGAGCTCCCATTGAGTTGACTGAGCTGCCAGAACATGTTTTTTCTCCGGTAGTTGTAGGGAAATCATTTTGACACCCAGGTATGAATCATTTTGAGTTACCATGGTTGGAACGTCAAACCATACGGATTGTTGGTATGTAGAGATGTTTTAGAGGGGAATCGAATCGGAACCGTTGAGCCCAGGGTTTCGGAATGGTGCGATTTTGCCGAGTTCTCGCGTCACCATCCGCAGTATGTCTATTGTTTTCTTAGGCGAAGCCACGGGAAATGGAGGGCGAGGGAAGTTAGAGAGAACACCAGTCGTTGGCCAAGTGCTAGGGCTCCTCGGAAAGAACATCGCCAGCTTTCCTGCAACATGATCCCAAATATCGGGAAACAAACAACAAACAACAAGAAACAACTGTTTTGTTGCAGCCACCGCACCTACCGCACCTAAAACATGAAAATAAACAAACACCAACTAACTTGATCCAAGAACAGTGAAGCGTATGTTCTGATTCTGTTCCAATATCCAATATCAATTAACCAGGCAACCCTCGATTGGTGGTTTGGATTGGGGGATTTGAAGCCCTGGTTCTTTTAGAGGGTACATGGGAAACCACTCCACCACCAGCCCAAACCTCCAACTCGGGGGCAGCTGACAATACACCGTACTTGGCTGGAATTGGCTGACCCCAGCAAAAAATGAGATCTTTTTTGCCTGGAAAATGTGGAAAACAATGGGACCAATTCCAAGCAAAAAAGAAGGGGAGCTAACTCTGGGGAAGTGTATATCTCCTGACAAAAATCTAAGCTCAGGTGCCAGCTTTCCCCAGCTCAAGGCCTGGAACCACAGATCCGAGGCTTTCAGCTGGGAAACTCCCATCTAAACTTCCCCGGTATCCGAGGGCTAAGGGAATGACCCAGTTGGGAATGAACCTAGGGATGCTTTTAAAGGAAACAGGGACCCGGATGCATAAAACACACCTGAACATTGCAACTTGTAAACATTGTAAATGGTGGTTTCCAACTTTATTTTGGTGTTGAGGAGCCCTGGGAAACCACAGGGGAATGGGTTATAGTGGTCATTCCCCCGTTCCTGGCTGAGAATTAGCAAGTATCCCCAACAGCCCCTTTGAACCCCCTTGAACAGAATGCCCCAAACCACCCCTTGCGAGCCAATCTGGGCAGAGACCACATAGCCTTCAGCTGTTGGGGAAAAATGAGAAAATATGTCCTCTCCTTGAACGCAACTGGGAAAACTAACAACCTAGTCTTATGCAAATGGAGGGTTAGGTTCCTGTTGGTTTTCCTTCAAATACTAACCCAAAGAATACTTTGGCATGGGTTGTCTCAGAGTGACTTGGACCAAATTGGGGGGGGGGGGGGGGCGGCTTTTGAAACGGACCTTTAAACAACAAATGGATGTGGCTCACAATGGCACCCGGTTTTTCTGGGAAGAAAGGCGAACATCTGCGTAAACCCCGGCTGTTCAATTTTGAGCCACACCCACATTATCAAAAAAATATTGGTTGGCGTTGGAAGGGGAGCAAAAATTAAAAAAGCAAATAGCAGCCAAGTGGTTGGATTTCAACCACGAAACCACAATAAACAAAAGTAAAGAGTGTGTCCCAACGTAAACCCCGCTGTTCAAGTTTTATGTTTTTTTCTGTTTAAGAAAAACAACTAAAATGTTTCCCAACAACAACCAAGAATACCCCAAACCACCCGGCAGCCGATTCGAGTGCGTCGAGCGTCAAGTTCTGCGAAGGCGAGAGGTAACCATCGAACTTTCCGAACCTCGAGGCCGACGTTCGAGGCTTCGACGAAGCGAGGCGGCAGGCGGCGCTTTGACTCGTTGACTCTGGTGTGGCTCAATAGGAATCGGCCCAATGGAAAACCTTCCATTGGCTGAAAAAACAAACACCGCGGGGAAAACAAAGGCTCAAGTTTTTGGGGCACTAAACCTCCATTTTGCTTAAGCCCAAGTGAAAACAAAAGTCCAGCAGTGAATCCTTTCCCTTTAAAACCAACAGGGAAAATAAACCGTTTCTTTTCTGCAATGAAAGGTGTGGCTCAAAATGCAACTCCTCGGGTTACGCAGGTTTTAGTCTTTGTTTCCATATGCGAAGGTGCCATGTTTTGGGCCACAGCCAAATAGGGGTTATCATGGAACCCTGGTAAAGGAACAAGTATCTGAACCCTCAAAATCCCAACTAAAAAATGGGTTGTGGCAAACCCAAATTTCGGTTGGTGAATTTCCATCCCCCCCCCCCGCGATAGAGGGGGAGGGGAATTGGTGGGGGGGGGTCCGGGACCCACTTCTTTTTTAGCTAGTCGAATGTAGGAGGCAAATCTTGGTTCATCATAAGGGCAAGGACCCAGGAATAACAGGTCAACCTTTTGGGGGCACTAAACCTCCATTTGCTTAAGCCCCTCCATGAAACAACACACATATTTCCAACTGTGATAGACAGGGGAAATAAGCAACCATAATTTCAGCCCACAAAGTGAAAATCAGATCCGATCAATTCAGATCGACTTGCTTTGGGCTTTTGTGAGTTCGGAAAAAAAACACCGTGGTTTTCTGGTTGCACAACGGATCTGCCCCCTGCAGAAGCTGTTGTTTCTTGGTTCGTGTCTTTGTTTCTTGTTTAAACTCAGGGATATGCGTCGGATCTGCCCCCAGTGGATTTCCATGGGAAACAAAGAATCCTTTTTGGTCGGTTGACTTTAAAGGAATCGAACAAAAAAGTCGAACCGAGGAAGCAACATGCACTGGTTGCCACTGGGTTTACAGCTCTTTGCTGGGAAACCAAGGAAAACCGAAGGCGAAAGGCTCAAGCGGCAACCTGGACCCTCAAAATTCCAACTTGAACATGGGAATTATAGCACCCCACATTTATGGTTGGTGAATTCCCTTAAAGTTGGTAGTTTGAGGGTTCAGGAAGATCTGTCTGGAAATGTATTTCGGGTCGAGAGATCCTTGAGGATGACACCCGAAGTTCCCTCACGGGTCGTCGTTGAATTTCCCCAAATCAGAAGCTGCAATCGGGCGGGGTTCCGAGTGAATCAGAGCTCTGCGAACCTGAGCGATTCCTCACTGAGTGGGGAAACAGCTTTGACAACCCGCCGGCCTGCGCAAAAAGATCGCTTTGGTCAACAAGTGTCCAAAACATCCTCATGTAGAGTGTTAAGGGACCGATGAAATCTGGTTCTTTGAGTGTTAGGTTGTCCAAGTTGTGCATAAACAGAGATGTGGGTGCTTGTTTTAGGTTTTTGGTCTTCATTTTGGTTACCCCTTAAAATCAATCCCAAAAGGGGGTTCACACGGCCCTTCCCCGTTCCCTTGCTCGTCCCTAAGCGCCAGCCAAACAGTTCCCCATCAACACCCACAGAGGGCTCTACAACTTTTCTCACTTCCTGAGCAGGTAGCCCACAAAAAGTCCAAAATGTTTGCGTATCACTAAAATGGTCTTCCCAAAAAGTTCAGAGTCCGATTCGGGAAGTCAGAATTTCGGAGGCCCGTTCCTTTTTGAACCAAAATTGGAAACAGCCAAAAGAGCGAGCCACCCATATCTATGTCCCAACAACCAATTAAGCGGCGCCAACCGATTTTAGACAACTCTCAAACCCAACAGGTAAGTGTACGGCATGATGAAAGCCGACCTTGGAGACAGATTCTGACATAACGAGCCCCACAAACCAGATTCTGACATAACAAGCCCCAAAAAACTGATTCTGACATAACAAGCCCCAAAAACAGCCTTACACAATTAGCCTTGCTTTGCACCTGTGCAGAGTCCCTACATATCCCTACCTCCATAGGTGATGCCTTGTGGGAAAATGGATGGCCCTACTCCACACACATATTTTGTGTAGGGTATTTTTTGAAAACATGGTTTTCCATGGTAAATACCTCCTTTTTGAGTAGAGGGTTTACATGATACCCTAAAAAAGTTGGTATTGGGTGTAAGGGGTAGATGGCCCTGGTAGTGGAATAAAACCCATGGGAGGGGCGGCATATGCGGAGCGGGCTGCGGAGGTTCCTCCTCTCGGCCTGCGGATGCATGCGTGTTCTCCGGCGCCTCCGTGACATTGCGACGCAATGCATCAGGGGTTGCGTCAATGCGATTAACCCATGGATGCGTAGGGAGTTGATCTCTGGCCAGCTGCACCCGCTCCCTTTTCTCCCGTTCCTGTTCTGTCAGCGTGGCCCAGGGCTCTCGTACAGGAGGGGGTTCATCCCCATGCGGAGCCTCCTCGTCGCCAGGCTCTTCATGCGATGCATCCTGGTGCATGTCGGGCAGGCAATCTGCATCTTAACCAGAGTAACCCATCTTTTTGTTGACCAATTTACCCTAAGGACACATCTCCTTACCCCTTTTTGCGGGGGAGAGTTCGGACACCCAAAAAAGCAAACGTCTGAATCCCCCCACCTCAAACAAAAACCTCTGAGGCGGGCACAGATCTGGCCACAGCATGCCTCGGCCGAGAGAAATATCGCCTTTGCCCACCATTGAGCTTCTTTGGCATTGTCATATCTAGGCTGGAATTAGTTGACCCCAGCAAAAAAATGAATCCTTTTTGCTTGGAATATGTGGAAAAATAAGGGACCCCAAAAAAGCAAAAAAGCAAAAGGGGAGCTAATTCTGGGGAAGATACGGGCAAATAACTTCTTTATCTTCAGATGTAGCACGAAGCCCGCAGGTAAAACACCTGAAATTGGCATAATGTCTGCATTAAACGACAATTCTCCCACTACAATCAGGGCCCTTGGACCTCATTATTTGAGGCTTCGGGGAAAAAGATTGGCCCACAGAATCAGGGTCTTGGGCTCCCAGGATTCCCAGAAACAGAAAACACTCCGCGTTCGTTGTTCCGTAGCTTTTGCTTGGTTCGCGTGCGTTGTCCTTTCCTTTTTGGCTGGCAGGAGGAAACGGGGGGTTCGAATTCGCAGTTCAAGGTTGAACTACCTGGAGTCTTTCCATGGTTATAGTTTGTCCCAGCATCCCACTTGTTCGCTTGCAACTGGTACGAGGGAAACTAAAGGGGTTGCCCTATTTCTAGCTGTACAAGTACCTGCATCCTCTTTAGATTCCTTCTCTGCAAAATCCGCCAACCCCTCGGAAAATGAGTAAAGACAAAGATGGATGAAAAGAATCTCGCTTGCCCCGCAGGGACCCAGAAATTAAAGGTGATCCGCGTTTGATCCCTTCAGGATTGTCCTCCTCCAAATTGGGTCCCCTTGACTCTTGTACCTAGGTCCTCCAGTAGAGAGGACAGAATAAGGGTACCAACTTTTTCTGTCGTCTATTGTAGTAGGGGAACCCTCCCAACCAAAACAGGGGTCAAACAGGGCACCTAGCTGGGAGACCTCAAACCCTTGGGAAGTGAGAAAAGCGGCCACGAAACCAAACACTGGGAGGGGAGAGGCAACTTTTCGCGCAACAACTTGGGCTGCGAGGGCCCCCTTTCAGAAGTTTCAACTCGCGGATGAACCTCATGCGGGCACGTGGGCGTGTCTTTGCGAGCCCAGTGGTTGACCCCGTTGCTTAAGGGTAGATACGGGTCATAGAGCGTTTAACTTGGTGGACATTGGAAGGGGATCAAACAAAAAAAAAGCAGTTAAGTGGGGGTTTCCCACTAAACCACAACAAGCAAAAATGTAAAATGTGTCCCAACAACCATGTTAAGGGGAGCCATTGCTGCTCCCTCTCTTGGCCATATCGCCAGATTTCGGGGCCTCAGAACCTGAGGTTATGGCTTTGGTAAAGCCAAACCAAAACTGGCATGTCCTCAGATCCCCCGCTGAAAGTTTAGCTTTTAGTGGGTGAAATTCGGAAATCCAACCACTAAACCAACTTCAATGATCTAAAACGCTAAGGAATTGGATGGCTGGTTGAGCCACCACCAAGAAAATAACGACCAACCCCCCCCCCCCCACTCACCCCCACCCACCCCCACCCACCCCACCCCCCCACCCACGCACCCACCCACCCATTCACCCCACCCCGGGGTTTGAGAATTCAATCCAAATGCTGAAGCCGGAGTGGGTTTGCAGTTGTCCACCAGAGGGCTGCCAAGGGACGGGTCCGGTTCGGGGGGGTTCCTTAAGGCTGCCAAAGGAACCTAGGTCCTCCAGTAGAGAGGTTAGAATAAGGGTACCCTTTTTTCTGTCTATTTTAGTAGGGAAACCCTCCCCCAAAAAAGGGGTAAAAGGGCACTACTGGGGGACCTAGGAACCCTTTCTGAACATATATCACAGAATTGCATCCTAAAACCACATTCTCCTTCGGAATGCTTGCAATATTTCGGGGACCGGATGATTGACGGGCGCCTGATCGTAACCCACATCCTCCTCCAACAATATAATATAACGTGACAGATTATGCTTCATAGTTCGTCTACCCGGAGTCTCCCCATGACCCTTTAAAACTGGGGTTATTACCCCAAATAATGGGGTCATGCTTAGGGAGACTCCAGGTACAGTCCACTTGCTGACATTGTGTTTGCGGTTTGTTTCTCTTCGGTTAAACATATGATTATTACAGGGATCCTTACATTATACACCTGAACATTGCCGTGTAAATGGTGGTTTCCCGCGGAAACAGCCATGTTTCAAATGGGCAAAATGTATCTTTTAAGGAGCCCTGTATTATTGTTTGCCATGTTGCTTTTCCAAGGGAATCGATTCTGGACATATCTTGGTTAACGTCGTCTTTCCACCCCAAGGCTTTCCCTTTCAAGACACGCCACTTCCATTTGCGTTTTCGCCCCCTGGAAAAATAATAATGATTCCAGTAGTCATAGATTCCCTGAACAAAACCAGCAGGGGAAAATAATAATATGTATTTCCAGTAGACATAGATTCCCTTTAAAACCAACAGGGGAAAATGAAACATATTCTTAAGCGAATGGATGCCTGCCCGGCCGAGGTTTGTAGGTCCCTAGGTCCCTGGCCGATGGTGGCGAACATGCAGATGCGCCCGTGCTTCAGCTCCACCGCGCGGCGGCGGTCAAAGTCCTGCTTCGTGCAGTCGCCCTGGCAGTAGCCTCGGACGCGGCGAAGCTGAAGTGAGGAGTATCCCAAGCTCGGAGATCCTCTCAGGACCTGAACTTCCATTTGCACCGTTTTTTTTTTTTTCTTTTTCTGTAGTCTATTTGGGTAGGGGAATTTCACCCCCAAAAAGGTGGAAAAAGGGCACTACTGGAGGACCTAGTTAAGTCTCCGGAAAAAAATAAGACAATATTTTCACTAGTGATAGGCTCCCTTTAACTCCGACAGGTGAAAATGAACAATATTCTTATAATGGAAGTGAATGTAAGAGAATGACACCTCCCTAAACACGAGAATGCGAAGTCCGCATCAGCTGTCTTGTGCCAACAGCGCCATTCATTTGCTGTTCTGCATCTGTGCCAGGTATCACGTCACTCCTCCAATCGTGGAAATCACTGGGCAGCTCCCCGAAACCAAAGTCTTCGTCTCTCAGCTTCCAGGGAGAAACCCGTCACAGCTCATCCCGGCTTTCTGGAAAAGGGTATTGAACCATGGCTCGAGCAAGCCCTGCTTGATTTTTTGCGCTGGGTCCAAAAGGTTGGGGGTCTGACGCTCAGACCACTTGTGGAGGGCCCCCGGACCCCTCAAAAGACCCCTTGTTGTTGCCTTTGACCCAGAAAAAAGCAGTACAAGGCCAGAAAAAAGGGATCGGTCCTTTGGGGGCCCAGGTACTTTCCACGTGAAATACCCTCCTTACGTCGCCGATCGGAATTCCGAGAAGCCAATGGGATCCCAGAAGAGCAAGGGATCGCAGGCGCCGATCTCCTGACGAGCTCTGGAGGGCCATTCGCTGAAGATGCCTCTAAATGTGCAATATAAAATATATAATATATATTAATATATATATATATATATACATATATATATGTATATAGATATATATGCAGATTGTGCATCGATGTCAACCAACCTGGGCTCCTGACAGAAGTCACATTGTGGGTCCTCGTTTAGCTGGCCATGCCGAACGGATCGGATCCCAATCGGAACATCGCCGTTCGGATCGGAGCCCAAATCGACAATACAGCGGAAAAGGCAAACTGACAATGAAGCTATGGGCGCTTTTTCTCAAGATGGTGGAGAAAACCCCCCCCCTTCGGGATGGAAACCACAAGTAAACCACGCATGTTTTATGGCACACAAATTCGGAGAAACGCCCCACAGGAAAACTAGGTCCTCCAGTAGAGAGGTTTGAATAAAGGCACCCTTTTTTCTGTAGTCAACTTTAGTAGGGGAACCCTCCCAACCAAAAAGGGGCGAGAAAGGGCACCTAGCTGGGGGACCTAGAAGAGGACAACAGTTCAACAGCAGGTTAGGTCACTTTCCAAACTAAAAAACGGTTGCACCTGGGATCCCAACAGTGCCGTTCCTTCGGGAGTACTTGAAGGGGTACCTGGTAGGCCTTTCACGCCCTTGGAGAACTCAGCCAAGAAACTTCTCGCAGGAGGTTTGATGGTGAAGCCACATGTTGTTGTTTTCCGAAATGGGTGTGGCTCCAAATTTAAGAGCTAGGGCAAACCGCAGGTAGTCTTGGGTTCCATTTACCGAGGGGACGTTTTAGTACATGTTTCGATTCGGTCACACCAACCCTGCAAGGTTTAACAACTCCGTGTAATGGCTTTGAGCCACTGTTACGGATTTCACCAACCTGAAATCATTTCACCCTGTGACAAGCCATGTAAAACACCAACCCTGAAACCTCGTGGCTCCTAGGGTATTTAAGTCGGGTAAGCGAAAAGACATGGTTTCCTTGGGAAACCTCCAACACATGTTCGCTGTTCCTGGCATCCCCGCGAGTTTCTTCTACCATCTTCCACCCAACCCCACTTTGCAGGGGCTCCTAGGGATATGTCCACATCCCGTATCCCTGGTATGCCTTGTTTGTCACAGCTCCGTTGATCATGGCAGACTCCCGCCTTGGAGGCATCATAGGCGCGGACCGCCGTAGGCCTCGGTGATCGACGGATGGATGGATTGATCCCCCGGGTGTGTCTTATCCAGCTTGAAAATGGCCCGGGGTACACCTGGACCCGAAGAAACTACCAACTTACAAAAAGGGAGATCCCCCAACCATAGTTTGGGTTGCTATAACTCCCATGTTTCAGTTGGAAGTTTCAGAGTTCAGGTAGGTAAAACAGTCGACGACAATCGAGAAAACAAAACATGTGACAAAGAATGCTGAAATACAACATGAACCACTTGCAATGGGACAAACAAAGGGACCCCCCCCAAAAAAAAATAATGAGCAGAAGATCAACTCTTCAAACAACGGGGGTTACTGTTGCGCTACTTGACATGGAGAATTAGAGAGCACCCTGGTTTTTGCAGGGAACAAATCTGGATATGTTGACAGACTCCAGCAAGAACCAACTATAGCCTTGCAACCAGTTGGATGATCTCTCCCAAACCAAGAAGGAATATTCAAAGAGCTTGGAAAAGTCTCGCAACAAATTTTGGGCATGTTCCATGTTGCATTTCAAGCCATGTGGACCCAGTATGTGGACCCAGTGGACCTTTGCCAGCATGTTCCTTGGATGGCTTTGGACAGTGTTGCAAATGGTTAGCAGCCCTAGTTGCCTTCAATCAAAGCATTTTTCAGGGAGTAAGCGAGGGGTTCTAACTGTGCGCTCCCTCCCATCTTCTACCATCTGGCACAAGAAATATGGCTTGTTTGTTTTACGCAATCACCCCTTAAGGGATATGAATTTCGAACAACCACGAACCAATCAAGACTTTCTCTCCCTTTGTCTCCCGTTCTCTGCCCTTGTCTCGCTTCATACTCGCCTGAGCGGGTTGCCGCCGCCTTGTCTCCCTTTGTCTTCCCAGCCTGGAGCATACCAAAATAATGGTTGGTCATGGGCCCATTTTTCTTTCGGGTCATGGAGACTCCAGGTATAAGTGTGAAACCCCCCCCCCCCGCCCCGCACGCAAGCCCCAAACCCACGCCTCGGGCGTGCCGATGCGGCGGCGGCCACGGCCGCGAGGCCCGCCGTCACCGTGAGCCCGGTGCTGAGGCCGCCTGCCGGTGATGTGAAAGGAGCTCCGAAGAAAAAACCATAGGGTTAGTGAACAAAATTCCATTTTTGATGGTTGGCGAATCCTTTTTTAAGGTTGGTGGATCCCTTTTTAAGGTTGGTGGATCCCGCTTAAGGTTGGTGAGTTCCAAGACTCCAACTCGAAAATGGGCTTGAGCAACCGAAATAAATAGACATTTAACACCGGAACCCTGACAATTCCAACTTAAACATGGGTTAGAGCAACCCACAATTTATGATTGTTGAATCCCCGTTTTAAGGGTAGTTTGAGGGTCCAGGTTGTCAATTGTTCTTTCTTAGCTAGCTGGCTCTAATGGGATTGTCAATGTTTCATGTTTAAATCTTAATTAGCTTGATGGTTCGATAAGCAGGGAATGAGAAATGGAATGAACGCCATAAACCATCCGTTGAGGGAACCCCAAGTTCATTGCCAACAGCCTGGGTCATTCCCTGCCGAGCCCCAACAAGTTAGGGTACCCTCTTTCCAGCAATCATGGAAGCAGACTGAGTTGCCCAAAAGGCACATCGTCTTCCAAAACCGTCCTGTCAGCTTCCAGGATTGTTGGAGGGAGGGTACCTGTTTGGTGGTTAAAGGAAGGAATGGCCAACAGCAAGCCTTGAATACTCAGTTTGGCTTCAGGATTGGCCCCTTACGACAAACAAAAAACCTGGAGTCTCCCTCTGCCCCGAATTAAAATCGGGTCCACCCCATGTTGGGTAGTCTGACCCACCACTCACTTGCTGAGTGGATGGCCCAAAAAAAATATCAAATCTACCACTAAACGGTTCTTCCCAAAAAGTTTAAAGTTCATGAACTCAGGAAGTGAGACCATTCTTTTCCAAGGGTCCTTAGGGAGACTCCAGGCAAACCCCAAAAAACACGGCGCCAAGCACCGCTCGGGTCGCCAAGGTCTCGCCTGCCCGGGGCTGCTCGGCCCGGAGGTGCTCCCTGAGCTTCGGGCTGCTCTGAACTTCTACGGGGCTCCCGAGATTTCCACGAAAAAACATCACCAAGGGATGCTCAAAAATGGCTGCTCTCCCAGGGAGTCCAAAGGCCTGAGTTACGGACGCCGTTTAAACACGGAGGTTTTTTACGGGCTTTTTACGGCCTTTTTACGGGGTGTTTACGGCCGTTGACAAAAGGCCTAAGTTGCTCAGGCCGAAAAATGGCGGCTCTGAAAAAAAACACGGAACTTTTAGATGGCTCAAACACTTGCAAGTTTGCTGAAGTCTCCAAATACCCGGGCTTTTTCTGGTTGGTACTTCTTGAAAAACCTGGTGACCTCCTTTTTTAGTAGAGGGTCGACATACCACGGGCAGAATAGTTGCATAACATTTGGCTGTGGCTCAAAATCCCGGGAAATTCCAAAATGGAAATCGCTGCCCTCGTAAGTGGAAACACGGACCAAAACCTGCGGTTTGCCCCTCCGATCGCTTAATTTTGAGCCACACCCAAACATCACCACCAAGGGATACTCACCTTTTATGCGCCAAAAATATATATGTTTGAAACAGCCAAAAAGGGAAATATAGGGACCCCTGTTCCATTTGCTTAAGTCTCCAGAGAAAAAAACATGTGTCCACTAGTGATAGGTTCCCTTTAAAACCGACAGGTGCAAATGAAACATATTCTTAAGCAAATGGAAACAAACAAGCTACGTCCCTGGACTTAGGTCTCTGGACGGTTTTCTGATCCGCGAAAAGTGAGTAACCTCTGGCTGGAATTCGTTGAGACCCAACCACCTTTCACCAACGAAAAAGATCTAAAAGCCTAAGTTGAACCGGATGGTTGGGCGCCACCAAGTTATGAATTGCCAGTGCAACTGTCCAAAAAGGACATCAAGGAGTAGTCATCCAGGCCCGGGAGGGCGTCGCGGGTGGGAGAGGCACTTTTGTGCCCGTGACTCCGGGGACCGAAGGTGGGCCCGTGAAAACGTCGTCGGCAACCATGTGGTGCAACTGACATGAATTTCGCTGATGCTTGGCCAATTGACATGAATTTGGCTGAGCCTTGGGCAAAATGTGAAGAAGAAACAACATGGGCGAATGGATTCTGCCATTGGTCCAACACCTTGGGCAAAGCAGCGCTGGTTGGCCCTAAGTCTGAGGCAATGCAAACAAGCAGGCTACTAGCTGCCAACCACTTTCCCCCGAACAAAACGAGGCTTTCCATGTGCAAAGTGGCTGCATATCCCATAAAACTTCTGTGGGTGGGCGGTTTGAGGGGTAGTACGTGGATTTTCGGCCAGCCAAGCTAGTCAGCGGTTAGCCTGGGTGAGAAGCCACGAATGACAGGGTGAGCTTGAATTGGGGACCTTTTGAGGGAGTCATAACCCATACCAACGTCAGCCGACAGTCGGATTCCGTAGTTACACGTCTTACCTGCCGGCCCTGCCGCGAGCCCCGCGAGCCCGGCGAATCGGAGAAACAAAGAGAGATCAGGTTGAGGATGAAACTAGGCTGGAAGAAGGGGACCCCAGCAAATATATATATATATATGTATACATATATATTTGCCTGGAAAAGGTGGAAAACAAAAGGGACCCCAAAAAGCGAAAAAGTAAAAGGGGGAGCCAATTCTGGGGAAGGAGAATCCAAACTTTCTCTGGCCCCTTGGACCTGATTTGAGGTTCTTGGGTCCAAGGGGCTCCTAGGGTTTGGTTTTACAAGGGCTCATAGTTTCCACACGTTGAGGGCTCCCTTGGAACAGGTTTGAAGACATGGCTTAGCGCCTTCGTGGTCGTTTCCTGTTCTATTTTTCTACCATCCCAAACCGGGTTCTACCCGATTCTGAGACATTTCGCGCAGCTAGAGGATACATAGTATCCTCCTGGGCAAGTTAAGACTGCAAACTCACAAAGGTTGTAGTTGGCAAACTCACACTCATTCTAGGGGGTGATTCCCCATTCTTTTCAAACATCGTTCTTTTCAAAAACCAGCCGTTTTCGCTGGGTGTCCGGAGGTTTTCTAGAAAAAAAGGATCCCTGGAAAGAATGGGGAAGGTATCCCTACTTGATTTGGGCGTGGCTCCAATTGTAAGAGCCGGCAGACCTCAGGTTTGAGCCTACATTTCACGTTCCATTGCGGGCCGATGGCTATTTAAGCCACTACTAGTCTTCCATTTGCTTCACCCCCTAAACAAAGATGACCCTCTAAGCAAATATCCGTTTATTTTAAAGGTATGGCAAAATATCCAGGTTTTTCCAGGAAATACCGGGTTTTTACTTTTTGCGTTGTAATCAGAATGGTCTTGCGTGAGTTATGATTGTGGTTCCCTCAATATAATCCTTTTGTTGGCTCTCTTACATCCAGTTAAACGCTCCACGGCCGCCTAGCAATCCCATCCAAGCAAGCTCATTGAGCATGGCACCTGTTGCAAATTACCTGCTGAACTCGAAACAATGGTCAATCCGCAATTTGTTGGGAAGGCTTCCCAGATCGTGGCTCGGGAAGTTTAAAACAGCGTTGGAATATGAACTTTCTGACAAGGGCAACAAGTAGTCCCAGTTTACCGCAAGCGGTAGCTGCACGTGTATACATATTGTGTATGGCACTGAGCCATCTGCTTGGGACTGTTTGCGTAAAGCTCGCGTCGGATACGTCTGGAGGGCCGTCTTGCAAATGCTCACTTGTTTGACAACCAAGTCCCGTGCTAAAGCATTGATCCCGGAGCTTCTCGCAGGCTTGTCTAAACGTCGCAGGAACATCATTTCCGGAGCGAGCCAAAAGAACATAACCCACTTTGAACACTGGACAGCAGGTAGTAAAAGACGCGTGGGACGAACACATGAATGACTGCTTTTCGCCGGGTCACTTTGCAAGCTTATTTCGGGCAACTCGGGCCTGGAAAGCTGTTCAGCAGAGGCTGAAAATCCCATAAATCGCGTACGGGTTTGTACGGTATTTTTATGGGATTTGTACGGTTTTTGTACGGGTTAGGAAAAACCGGGCTTTCGGAAAAATATGGGTTTGTATGGGATTTTTTTATGGGATTTGTATGGGATTTTTATGGGTTTCCTTTTTTTTCGCACGCGCTCGCCCTTCCAGAAGCTTTCCAGCAAAGAAAAGCCGGCACACAGCTAGATTGCGCGAGCAGCGAACTGGTTTTGTATGACATTGCGGTAGAACGTCCGAAGGTTTTCGGGCACAAACACGTACTACGCAACATGTTTGGCTTGGACTGTGCTTCCCATCGAATCGAAGTTATGAGGAGTCTCTGGGTGCTGGAAGAAAGTGCGACTTAGGCGGAGGCCAGCTTTGTTGGCATTTGGCTTGTGCGCCGAGCCGAGTAACAAATGCAAGTGCCACTTTGGGATACTGCATTATGTTTTAAAAAATACAAAAGAAGTACCATGCTTGAGCATGATGTCTCAATCACGCAGAGCTACTGATGGTCATGTAGCGAACTGCACACTTGTACATTCAAGCTGGTTGTCCCGCTTCATTCTTGAGTTTTGGCTGACCACGCCCTGAAGTCTACCCCACCTTTTGAGCTCCAATCTTGAGGAGCAGGGGGCTATCGCGCACTTGGCGGTACAAAAGGAAACAAGAGATTCCAAAAACACATCTAGAAACCCAATATACAATTTGGCAGTGAAAGAAACCTGGCGGCTCCTTTCAACACCTGCTCGAGATCCGGCACCTTTGCTTTGTTCTTCAAACATCCGACATTTTGCTTGCGAAAAGTGCCAAAATAAAGGATGTAAGTGAAATACCAGGTTGTTCCCTGGAAAACCTTTATTTTTCCAAAACTTGCCCAAAAACCAGGTTTTCCCATTTGACCCTTTAAAATTAAAGGATTTTCGCTTAGAGGGGAGAAACTATTTACAGTATACAAACTCCCTGGGACACCAACAAAAGAACATACAGAACCATGTTTTTCAGCAGATGGAAGGTAAGAGCTCTGGTGGGGGCTCCAAAACTCCGGGAGGGGGAAACAAAGGCTTGGGAGCAGAGCAAGTTGGAGAGGTTGGGAGGGGAGTTCTCTTTAGGCGAAAGGCCCTCAAGATGTGAGAGCTTGAAAATAGCTGAGAAGTCCGTTTGGAGCTGCTAAAAGTGAGGAACTTTTGGGTACAGTTCGGACCACCCCACTCCGCACCAAGCGCCTGGTGCCCCAAAAGGCTGCTTCTCTTTTTGTCAAAAGGCCAAAAGCCCGAAAAACCCGGTCAAACGGCCAAATACGCCTTCTGACCGAAAAAAAAATCTGGCCTTTCGGGGCTGCGGGCACCCCATCCCCCCCCCCTCTGCATCCATCCCATGCCCCGCCTGGCGACCTTCGTCGCCGGCGTGGACGGCGCCACGAAGGCTGTGGCTGCCAAGGCGGCGCCCGCGCAGAGGGAGATCTTGGACATGGCGGGCATGGCCTCGGGCGGCGGCCGGGAAAAAAAAAGTGGGAACCCGGAGCCTCAAAACAAATCAACCTAAACAATGGGAGTTAGAGCAACCCAACAAACTTTGGTGGGTGAAAAACATGACCCTCAATTTGCCAAACCTAAAAAATGGGAGTTAGAGCAACCCCCCACAAAATGGTGGGTGAAATCCCATTTCTATGGGTAGCTTGAGGGTCCAGGTTCCAAAATCGCACCGAAAGGTAAATGGAAAAGACAAAAACACCACCTGCGGTTTGCCCATGTTTGTTTTATTTTTTTGAGCCAGAGGCTGTTTCGTCCCATCCATGTGCTGCGATAGGACGTTTTGTTTTTGAGGAGGTCGGCCTCAAATTCTTGCGATACCCTGAGACATGGAACGAGCCCAAGGTAAACCATCCAACTGCTGATGGTTTCCTTTGAGGAAGTCCCCTTCCGGTGCATTCCCAAAAGTCTGGGCCATTTTCTTCTGAGCACGAAGTAACCACAAAACCCTCAGAAAATGCAAGATTCCCAATAAACCTTCCGGAAAAAAACCCTCAGTAAATGCAAGAACCTCAGTGAAATCATCCCTAAGGGGGACCTCTGGGTTCGTGCCTTTAAGGGGACCAGCAAGTTGTTGTTTCCTCGTGGTTCCCTTTAAGGGGACCTCTCAAGTCATTCCCACATTCCGTGCTGAGCAATACTGAGCACCAGCAAGCAAACCAGGACCCGGATCTTGTTTTCGTCCCATCCATGTGGGGGCTCCTCGGATTAATTGAGTTGGTACCTTTTTTGGTTTGAAAGGGAAACCAAAAGGAAAACCGAAGCCATGTTTGGGGGTTCCAAATCCTATTTTGAGACACACCAATTGGCTTGTTCGTCTGGAAAAAGAGTAGCTCCAGCAATGATTGCCCTTTACAACCAAGACAACATGGAAATGTTCTCAGGCAAATGGAAGGACACGAATCTCTGACAAGCACAGAACTTGGGGGGTGCGGGGCAGTTGTGTCAACCCAACCATATCTTTCTTTAGGGAGGCCCCCCCTCGTTTGAGGGGGGTTTTCCTTTTGGCTTCCCTTCAAAACCAACGGGTTCCCAAATGGGAACCCAACCCCAGTGGCAAGCCGGACCGACACCTCAACCTTCGGGTTCCCTTGGGCGGCAAAGCCTGGGCTGTTCAAAATGGTTTGCTTCCAATCCGATTTGCCTCATAGGGAAGCCACTAGAAAGGGGACCGGAAAACCACTTCCGCAAATTAAGGAGTACCTTTGAACAGCCCAGATAGACGAGGTCCTCCAGTAGAGAGGATAGAATAAGGGTACCAACTTTTTCTGTAGTGTATTTTAGTAGGGGAACCCTCACCAAAAAAAGGTTAAACGGGCACTACACCTACTAGACGATAGCCCTCCTCAAAATTCTCAAGTGTTCGCATCGCAACGCACTGGCGGAAGGCCCCCAACCCCTTTTTCTCGTAGCAACACTTTGGACGCTGAATCCAACGGAGGCGTTCACCGTTCGCGGGGTTCCGCTTGAAGGCACATGGATTTGCAGCGGGCAGGAAAACCAATCAAACAGAAATTGCAGAGCTCAGCTGATCTTGCACCTGGCTGTTGTCTCCGCCAGTTTCTGGATCGCCCCAGGTCACAACAGCCCCAGATTCAAGAATGGCAGCAAAAGCAAAGCGAGTTGCTTGGATGCTCTGGACGTTCCTCAGCTGCTCTTGCACCTGGCTGCTGTCTTCGCCATACTCAAAATAACCCCAGGTCACAACAGCACCAGATTCAAGAATGGCAGCACAAGCACCATGACTGGCTTGGATGTGCTGCACGTTCCTCAGGCGCTCTTGTACATGAATGCTCTCACCGCCATCTTCCCAAGCGCCCCAGGTCACAACAGCCCCAGACTCAAGAATGGCAGCAAAAGCACAATCAGTCGCTTGGATGCAATGGACGTTCCTCAGCTGCTCTTGCACCTGGCTGCTGTCTCCACCACGATGTGCATGAACCCAGGTTACAACATCGCCAGATTCAAGAATGGCAGCAAAGGCACCATCGGCAGTTGCTTGGATGTGCTGGACGCTCCTCAGCTGCTCTTGCACCTGGCTGCTGTCTCCGCCGTAATCTGCACAACCCCAAGTCACAACAGCCCCAGATTCGAGAATGGCAGCAAAAGCGCCGTCAGTTGCTTGGATGTGCTTGACGTTCCTCAGCTGCTCTTGCACCCGGCTGCTGTCTCCGCCGTATTGTGCACAACCCCAGGTCACAACAGCCCCAGATTCAAGAATGGCCGCAAAAGCACCGTCGGCAGTTGCTTGGACGTGCTGGACGTTCCTCAGCTGCTCTTGCACTTGGCTGCTGTCTCCGCCAGATGCTGGACAGCCCCAGGTCACAACAGCGCCAGATTCAAGAATGGCAGCAAAAGCACAATCAGTCGCTTGGATGCTCTGGACGTTCCTCAGCTGCTCTTGCACCTGGCTGCTGTCTCCGCCCCAGCCTGCGTTGCCCCAGGTGACGACAGCCCCAAATTCAAGAACAGCAGCAAAAGCAGCCCTAGTCGCTTGGATGTGCTGGACGCTCCTCAGCTGCTCTTGCACCTGGCTGCTGTCTCCACGATGTGCATGACCCCAGGTTACAACATCGCCAGATTCAAGAATGGCAGCAAAGGCACCATCGGCAGTTGCTTGGATGTGCTGGACGCTCCTCAGCTGCTCTTGCACCTGGCTGCTGTCTCCGCCGTAATCTGGATCACCCCAGGTCACAACCGCGCCGGATTCAAGAATGGCAGCAAAAGCACGGGCAGTTGCTTGGATGCACTGAACCTTCCTCAGCTGCTCTTGCACCTGGCTGCTGTCTCCGCCACAGTCTGGATCACCCCAGGTCACAACCTCGCCCCCATGGCTATGCCAAGCAAATGCGTTTATTGTGACAGCCAGTTTGCCAAGCTGCACGACAGCAGCCACTACATCCCCATCTTGCAGCCCAGCCTCACTCAGCGTGGCTGTCAAATCGAGCTGCCGGCCGTTTGCAGCTAGTTTCAAGCGGCGCTGGAAATGCTGCTGAGCTGCAGCTCTCAGCTCGCTGATGGTTGTCTCCAGTGAGACGTCTACAGAGCAACCATGTCCGCTGGGCAAGTGAACATCCACCTTCATGGCGCCTTCGGAAAATTTGAATCCGGGTGCGTTCCAGTTGCCAACAGCCTGAAACACACATCCATACGTAAATGCCGGGGTCCCGTTTGGAATGGCTTTGGAAGGGATGCCAACTGGCAAGGGTTTCAATCCTGGGGTCTTCAGCCTTCCTCTTGTGAGGACTTGTCCAACTGGACCCCCAAAAGAACGATTCCTTTTTTCTGGCCTACCGCTTTTTCTCTGGGCCAAAGGCAATACAAAGGGGGCTTTTGGGGGTCCAGGTTGTTGCTGAAGCTCGTTAGTAGCCCGAGATCGGCGTCGGCGATTCGTCGGCAACTTCACCAGCCTTAACGCCTGATCGCAGGTGTTACCTGCTGAGTCATACCCAAAGGAGAACAGCCAAAACTCAGTTGGGTGCGGCTCAAAATTGAACAGGAGGGGCAAACCGCAGGTTTGGTACCCATGTTTCCACTTGCCGATCGGGCAACCCATGTTGGAATTCCTTTTGTTTTTCGAGCCAAGACTCAGTTGCATCTTAGGTACCCAGAAATGAAGGGAAAGACGAACCATGGATGGGACATCGCAGCCAATGGATCGATCCACATATCCTTATCTGGTTCCTGGAGTCTCCATGACCCCTTAGAAATGGGTCATGGAGACTCTAGGTCGAGGGCTTGCAACCAGCGGTTTTCAACTTTTGGTCTTGGGTCACCAAAGGTAAATGGATTCACGGCTCCTGGGTGCAGCTGGCTCCTTTCCCCCTTCTTGTTCAATTTCGATACGAACGGAAAGCCTCGAATAGGAAACCAACAAATCCGAAGGGACGGACTTGGTGGGTGGTCAAAACGGATCCTTTTAGACCCCTTCTGAAGGCGGGCCCCAAACCCAGGCCCGCAAAAACAAAGGTACTCATTCTTGAAACCCCCCCCACTTCCCGGACCCAAATCGTTCTCCCAAATCCGAAAGAATGATTGGATCCCTTCCGCTCGCAAGGCCGAAGGCGCCGGTTCGAAGGCGTGATCATCCATTTGTGTGTCAACGGCCCCTGGAAAGAATGAGAACATATTTCCAGTTGTGAGATAGATTCGCTGTCAAACCAACAGGGGAAAATAAGAACATCGTCTTAAGCAACCCTTGGTATGTCACCCAAATCCGTGTGGGATCACTGTTTACCAACTCCTCCAGGTGGCGTCTTTTACCCTGTTCATTTCAACAAATGGAAAGTGAGGATGTGCTTCCATTTGGTTAAGACCCCTGGAAAAAAGTTTTATTTTTCTTTATATATATATATCCAGTGAAAGAACCCTTTAAAACCAACAGGGGTTCTAAATACACAAATATTAATTTCAGCAAATGGACAGTGAGCTTGGGCCTTTCTGGATGTGCTAATTATTGGGGAGGTCAACTTGCCCGGATCCCAGGCGTTTTGCCCATCTCTGTCATAGGTGGTTCTTATCTCAGGCGGCCTTGGCAAGCCCAACTATACAGGCCTCTATATATTGTTCGATCCACCGGGGGGGTGACGAATGGGTTCTTGACACAAATCTGGGGGACACTTCCCCATTTCCAGGGATCTCCAGAAACCCAGAACCGAAACAGCGCTCGGTGTGTCAAGGAATCAACCCCTAGACGCAAGAGCATGCTGACTCCGCACGCGGAGTCATGATGGTCGTACCGACCGGTTTCTCGAAGAAAAACTGCACGAATCACCCTCCCAGAGCCCCGGTGAACATCCGATTCAATCCAACCAAAAAAGGAAACCTGGGTGGTGAATTCACCTACCCCAAAATGGGATCCCGTAGACTAAAATGGGTGGTGAATTCACCTACCAACCAAAATGGGATCCCAAAACGGTTTTGACAACCACAGCCACATGAGAAATGATGACCGCAAATGGCTTGCAAGGAATCGCCTGCGAATGGAAACTCGCCCTGCTCAACTTCCTTTGTTTCTCGTTAAACGTTTCGGGCCCTGCGCAAAAGTGCAGATTAGGGGGTTTTGCTTTGAAGAAGGGAATCACAGCTTTCCCCAGCTCCAGATTCGGCGGAATCTCACATGATTGGCTTACCCAGTGGACTCATTTACAAAACCAGGAGATCAACTCCCCGAACCACCAATCCACAACTAAGGGTTCCCTGAAACCTTGTGGATTCATAGGCATGGCCCCCCTCAAAAAAAATATTTCCTCAACAAAAACATTCCCTCACAGATGAACTGTCTGGACTGATGTCAAGGAAAGCAAAGGTAGAAAGTCACCATGATAAGGTCCTGCATGCATCTTTACCGTTGCGGGCCCAACTTTGGTTGTTGTGCTTGTCAAGCTCCCCCAAATGGGGCCCGCCCAATCCTGTGTAGCCATGCACGTGGGTGGATACGTAGCCATGTAGGAAAGCAGGAGTGTGCATGTAAAATGTGTCATATGTGTATAAATGTCGGTATGTCTGTCTGTCAGCCGGTCCGTTCGTACTTATGTACGTACGTGTGCATGCACGCCTGTGCGTATGTGTGTATGTGTGCGCGTATGTCGTGTATGCGTGTATGTATGTATGTATGTATGTATGTATGTATGTATGTATGTATGTATGTATGTATGTGTGTGTGTGTGTGTGTGTGTGTGTGTGTGTGTGTGTGTGTGTGTGTGTGTGTGTGTGTGTGTGTGTGTGTGTGTTTGTGTCTGTGTCTGTGTCTGTGTCTGTGTCTGTGTCTTTGTCTGTGTGTTTCTGTGTGTCTGTGTGTCCGTGTGTGTGTGTGTGTGTGTGTCAGTGTCACACATGTGCGGATAGGTGCATATGTGCATATGTAGATGTATACATGCCTGTCTCTAGCGGTTTTGGGTGTATGTGTGTATGTGTGTATGTGTGTATGTCTTTATATGTGTACATGTTTGTGTGTGTGAGCGCGTTTGTGTGCATGCCTATGCGTGTATGTGTATGCGTGGTGTGTGTGTGTGTGTTTGTCTTGTTGTCTGCATGTGCAGTACTTTAGGGGTGTCTGCGCGTCTGTGTATATGTGTAAATATGTATGTATGTGTGTATGGGTGTATGGGTGCATTTGCGTAGGTTTGTATGTGTGTATGTGTATGCATGCATGCATGAATGTATGTATGTATGCATGCATGTATGTATGTATGCCTGCATGCATGAACGTATGAATGTGTGTGTGTGTATGAAAGTATGAATGTATGAACGGATGAATGTATGAATGTACGTACGCACGTACATATGTATGCAATATGTATGTATGAATGTATGTACGTATGCATGTAGGGATGGGACGGGGTGGGTAAATGGGTGTCTGTGTGTGTGCGTGTATGGGTGTAAACTTGTACTGTATGGATGTGTGTGTGAATATATGCATAATATATGCGTGTATATGCGTGTGTATATATATATATATGTATATATATAATATTTCTGTATGAGTGTATGCTTGTACGCATGTGTGTCTGTGTCGATGCGTCTGTGTGTGTGTGGAGTGGAGTCTGTGACTGTATGAAAGTCTCCACTTTGCAAGCAAAGTCTAAAATTTGCACGCACACTATGCATGCACACTATGCAATATGCAGCTCCACCACCCCCCCCCCCCTCCACCCGTCTCCCCCCACACACCACTCCCCCCCCCCCTCCCACACCACCCACCCACACCTCTGGGGGCTCCGGCCGAACAAAAAACCGGTGGCAGGCTCGCGAACGGCTGCGACTTTGCCACGACTGAAAAGCCAAATGGCGGCGCGGTGGGGCATGCACCAACATCAGGGCCAAGATAAGCCAATGAAATCAATGAAACAAACTACGCATATGTGCATGTATGTATGTATGTATGTATGTAGTACCCTGTGGTCTGGTAACAGGAGCTGTTAAAGGGAGCCCTATGGCGGTCAATGCCCAAATCAATTTGGTTTCCGTTGTCCTCGCTTTCTTGGGTGAATTAAGCAGCGCCGAGAACCAACTGACTGTTGGCTATACTGAGATGGTTATAAAGGTTTGAAGATAAGCCTTACTGAAATCGACATCCGCGCTGACCACTTTAAGACCACATTGGAAAAGAAGAATCGGCATCCAATTTTTGTTGGGTTGGTTGAGTTTATAGGCCCTTCCCAAAGAAAAAGAGCAAAAAACGGCATTGGTTATTATAGGGAACCCTTGCATGTTTTGGGGTTGGTTGAGCCCTTCCCAAAGAAAAAGGAGGAAAAAACGGCGCTGCTGGGCAACTGGGTGCAGGGGAATCGAATCATTCCAGGTATTCTTAGACGGTGCTCAATGGATTTCGTCCACGGGCTTGATTCCCCATTCTCGGACCGTTTGAGAAACCCTAGAAATGTGCACTTTGGCAAGGTTCCCCTTTGAGCCCCTCTGAGCACAAGGTTGATCCCGTTTTGTAGGTTCGGTGGATGTCGAACGGGCGACTTGGTCACACCAAAGTCATGTTCAGAGACCCAGTGTTAAGAGACCCAGTCACTAGGCTGGAATTAGGACCCCAGCAAGAATTGAGATCTTTTTTGCCTGGTCAATGGAAAACAAAGGGACCACAAAAAATAAAAAAAGGAAACAAATAAATGGGGGTCTGGGGAAGGTCAGAGCTCTGAAGGAAGCCACGCCCTCCCCTGACTTGGAGGCTTGCAAGGAAGCATTTCCAATCGCGTTCCACAGATGCTGCTGGGGGCCAAGATGTCGTATGAGGATACCTAAGGTGGGGGAAAACCGGTGTCGATTTGAAAACCAACATATCAAGAGAAAACACTGGGTAAACACAAAGTAAAGAGAGGGGTGAATACAATACATGCTTATAATGCTTACAATGAACAGATACATAAATACAACAAACCACAAAAAACAAACAAAATACTTCGCTTCGAGCAATCCCCACCCCCCACACTCACGAGCTTACGGCAGTTACAACAAATGCCTCCGCATCCTGCCGCATCCTGGAGACTTCGACTCCAAATTCCCATCGGCCTTTTTGGACATTAAGCAAAACCAGACTGGCGAGCTGCTCTGGCGGGATACTGGCCCGATCCACTGGCGAATACTGGCGAGCCGCTCTGGCTCGATACTGGCCGGATACTCGGCAGGATCCACCGGCAAGGGATACTCAGAGGGATCCACTGGCGAGCTACTCTGGGACACACAGCGGGATACTCGGCGCGATCCACTGGCGGGCTGCTCTGGTGGGATACTCGGCGAGATCCACTGGCGAGCTACTCTGGCGAAATACTTGGAAGGATCCACTGGCCAGCTGCTCTGGTGGGATACTCGGCGAGATCCACTGGCGAGCTACTCTGGCGAAATACTTGGAAGGATCCACTGGCCAGCTGCTCTGGCGGGATACTGGGCGGGATCCACTGGCGAGCCGCTCTGGCAGGATACTGGGCGGGATCTGCTGGCAAGCCGCTCTGGCGGGATACGGGGCGGGATCCACTGGCGAGCCGCTCTGGAAGGATGCACTGGCCAGCTGCTCTGGCGGCGGGATCCACTGGCGAGCAGCTCTGGCGGGATACTGGGCAGGATCCACTGGCCAGCCTCTGGCGGGATACTCGGCGGGATCCACTGGCGAGCTGCTCTGGCGGGATACTGGGTGGGGGCGTGGTGTAGAAGCATCGCAAACGCAGATTCCAACATAAAATCTAACACCCCCTTCTGTCGGGTGGGGAACAAACAAACGAACGAACGAACGAACAAACAAACACAAAACTAACAAAAAACAACAAACACCAACCAAGCAAGCAAGCAAACAAACAAGCACACACACAATGCATAAAGAAACAAAGCTACAACAATCAAACAGTACTACACACCTGAAAGCATACGACATATAAAACAAGAAACAAAGTGGACAAATAACGCTATGAAATGACGAATGGCAAGCCAATTGGTTAAACTGACTAATGGCAAGCCAATTGGTTAAACTGGTTTAACAAATGCAGCGATAAACAAGTTAATCAATGAATGAGCAAAAGTACAAAACATACATAGGTGTCCTTCGGGAAAATAGCAAACAGAAAGGTAGTGGCGTGGCACTGAAATATTTACTTTTAGTGGGATTTCTCTGGAAATCCAACCACCAAAACCGAAAAAATGCCAAACAAAACTAAAGGGTTGGTTGGGAGACACCAAGTTAGTTGGTGGTGTGCATTGGTTTACTCTTTCAGCGAATTGACCATCTGGCCTTCTGTTTCTTCAGACGATTTTCTTAGTCTTTTGTCAGGGTGCCCCTTAGTTGGTGGTTTGGATTGATGGGATTTGAATGGGTCCCTGCCAGAAAATGGGCAACCACCCCCTAACCACCAAGCCACTGATCCAATCAACCAATTGGCGGGGGCTGAAACTCATCTTCCTAACAAAACACAGAGTAGACAAAAGCTAGGTCCTCCAGTAAAGAGGTTCGAACAAGGGTACACTTTTTGTTGGTCTTTCTCCGTAGTCTATTTTAGTAGGGGAACCCTCCCCTACTACAAAGGTAAAAGGCTTGAAGCTGCAGGATGCTTTCATCCGAGGCGGCCCGGCGCATTTTTTTGTCGTTGGCCCCGCGGCCGACAAGCGCGATGGATCCATTGCCTTGCCCACACCCCGCACCAACTATTTGACGGGCGCCTTCGTCCAAGCAAAACAGGGATCCGGATGCATGAAAAACACCTGAACATTGCTACTTGTAAATGGTGGTTTCCAACTTTATTTTGGTGTTGAAAAAGCAACATGTGTTAAATGGTTGCAAAATCCTTTCTTTTTTAAAGGAGCCCTGCAAAAAGGCCCCTGCTTTTGCTGTGTTGCGGCTGAATATGCTCCACCATGTGGAGGGTGGCAGCACGGCAACCTCACTTTGTATACAGTTTCTTAAATATTTCCGGCGCCCCGGCTTTCAGCTCTCCGCAACCGTTTGACGCAACCTTCCTGCAATGCTAAACAAGTTGGGATGCATTAGAAAAAACTGGACATGGTTTGGTCCGTGCACAGTCAAACCAAAACCACAAAACCGTCTCTCCCAAAGATCGAACGCTTGACCAAAACTGCCGCCCAAAACGTTCGGGGAATCGATTCGGTTGCCCGCCGCTTCTCAGTTCTCCAGCCTGAGGAATCTCGGAACCTCTCAGAGGCCCTTGGGGATGAAGTCGCCCACCTGAGCGAGCGGAACAAAAGGCGTTGCGCGCTTTGCGAGCAACGCGATCGGAGGGTTTTTACGGAAGCCTGGACCCCCCAAAAGACCCCTGGCTTTGTACCGCTTTTTTCTGAGTCAAAGGCAATAAAAAGGGGTCTTTTTTTGGGGGGTCCAGGAGGTTCAATGGGGATCTCAATGAACATGGCTTGTTTAACCTGGAGCCCCAATGGACGAACCACCATTAAAACAATGGTCGGGTTAATACAACATTGTTTACCTAATGATTCGCATCTACATTGGATCCCCTTAGTTGCGGACCCAATTCGCATTATTCAGGCCCAGAGATCACTCGATTTCGAACCAAATCAACAGCTGATGAATTTACAGGCGCTTTCCACTGGAACGATCGTTTTCGGAGGTTGCATGCCAGAACATGGCTCGGAAGCCCTGAATGGCCCCTGAACCACTTCGGAACTCGCCTGTTGCCGGACCTTTTAAGGGCATCTCCACCCAAAAAAACAAAAAAAACAGAAGAAAAAAACAGATGATTATTGTTTTAAAGGAAAAACACCAAAAACAATTCAAGAAGAAAAAAACGGCCTCCCCTCCCCTCCCCCCGCCCGCAAACAAAAAACAGAAAGGGAAAAGAACGCGCCATGACAATACGACTGCGGTACTTTGCCAAGAGCAAAACATGCGGCAAGTTGGTTTTGACCTCGCACAATTCCCCCCCCCCGAAACGTGAAGTTGCGATACTGGGCCCCCCAGAAGAGAGGGTGGAATAAGAGTACCCTTTTTTCTGTAGTCTATTTTAGTAGGGGAAACTTCCCCAAAAAAAGGGGTACAATTTGTTTGTACACCAAGGGGGGGACGCCTAAAAGAAGGCGCTCTACGAGTTTTTGGTGAGCACCGAGGGTAGAATGAGCGGGTACTCTTAGTTAGTTGGTTTCAAAAGAAAAACACAACTCCGGGAAAACCCCAGTGAACGCCATTTAGGTGTGCCTTGTTTTACAGGACCCCCAAAGTCATGGTGGTTGCTTTTCGGTTTCCCTTGAAAACCGTCCAAAAGAAAGGAGGACCACCACCACCACTCTGGGGCCACCCTCGTTTTTTGGAGGTTACCCCTTTGCTCACCGAATAGCAAAAAACTCCTCCGGGAAAAAAAGCGAGCGCACATGGTAGCTTGAAGGGAAACCACCCATTCCAGTTTCTCCGACTTGCATCGAAACGGCAAAAACTGCAAAAACGGCAAAAACGGGAAACAAAAACAGCAAAAAACAACGGCAAACACGAAGATGACAGGCCCCAGGCCCCAGACCCCGCCCCGTTTTTGTTCCTAGAGTCTCCCCAAGAACCCGAAATAATTCTGGGTCCATGACCCCGTGTTTTTGTGGCAATGACCAACCATTTTTAAAGGGTCATGACGGAGACTCCCTGCAGGCAGACCATGGAACCTAAAAAATGGGAGTTCTAGCAACCCCCCAAAATGGTGGGTGAATTCCCAGTTCGGAATTAGGACCCCAGCAAAGAAAAAACCTCTTGTTTGCCGGAAAACAAAGGGGGCCCCAAAACAGCAAAAAAAAGAAGAGGGGGAGCTAATTCTGGGGAAGTTCTATGGGTCTGGGTGTGTTTTTTTTCCTCTGGCTCCGGCGGAGGACTGGAACTCCGACTGGGTGAAGCTGGGGATCAGCGAGGGCCCCACACCTCGGGGGGCTCAGGGCTCGAGGCTCGGACGAGATCGTCGGCGACGTCGGCGGCGTTTTGGGGGGATGGTTCCCAGGTTTCCTCCAGCGCTGCCTTCCAGGGAGGGACCCAAATGAAGCCTCAGCAAAACCCTAAAAGGGAACGCTGAAGGAACCTTTGGGATGGGATTCCATGACTCAGGAGGTTAAACGGGGATCTCAATGAACATGGTTTGTTTGGCCTGGAGCCACAATGAACCCCCGGCTTCTCTAGGGGAAGCTTCTCCATTCTAAGCTCAGCGATCCGGCTCTTTCTAGAACTAGACCACGGTTGGCCCGAAAGCATCACAGCCCCGTGACCATTCAACGCAAGTTGCTCTGGGCAAGGTGCTTTGCGCAAACTGGTCTGTGCAAGTTGCTCTGCGAAAGTTGCTCTGCGCAAGTTGCTCTGTGCAAGTTGCTCTGTGCAAGTTGCTCCGTGCAAGTTGCTCCCTTCAAGTTGCTCTGTGCACGCTGCTCTGTGCAAGTTGCTCTGTGCAAGTTGCTCTGCGCAAGTTGCGCTGCGCAAGTAGCTTTGTGCAAGCTGCTCTGTGCAAGAAGCTCAGTGCAACTGACTCTGTGCAAATGTCTCTGTACAAGTTGCTCTGTGCAAGTTGTTCTGTGCAAGTTGCTCTGTCAAAGTTGCTCTGCGCAAATTGCTCTGTGCAAGCTGCTCTGCAAGTTGCTCTGTGAAAGTTGCTCTGCGCAAGTTGCTTTGTGCAAGTTGCTCTGTGCAAGAAGCTCTGTGCAGCTGACTCTGCGCAAATGTCTCTGTACAAGTTGCTCTGTGCAAGTTGTTCTGTGCAAGTTGCTCTGCGCAAGTTGCTCTGTCAAAGTTGCTCTGCGCAAATTGCTCTGTGCAAGCTGCTCTGCAAGTTGCTCTGTGCACGCTGCTCTGTGCAAGTTGCTCTGTGCAAGTTGCTCTGCGCAAGTTGCGCTGCGCAAGTAGCTTTGTGCAAGCTGCTCTGTGCAAGTTGCTCTGTGCAAGTTGTTCTGTGCAAGTTGCTCTGCGCAAGGTGCTCTGTGCAAGCTGCTCTGTGCAAGTTGCTCTGTGCAAGTTGCTCTGCGTAAGTTGCTCTGCGCAAGTTGCTCTGGGCAAGGTCCTCTGCGCAAACTGGTCTGTGCAAGTTGCTCTGCGCAAGTTGCTCTGCGCAAAAACTTGCTCTGCGCAAAAACTTGCTCTGCGCCCGTGCAGCTTGCGAAGCCTGCCCGCGGACCAGGGGGGAATCGAACCCGCGACCCGCCGTTCGCAAAAAACCAAGTTTTTGAACCTCGACCACGCCGATCCCCGCAGAGTAAAAACACCTCGAGTTTTTGCACCTCGACCACGCCGATCCCCGCAAAGGGTCGCGCGAGCCAAAACAAAATCGCAAAAAAACCTCGAGTTTTTGCACCTCGACCACGCCGATCCCCGCAGAGGGTCGTGCGAGCACCGCAGAAATTGCAAAAAACCTCGAGTTTTTGCACCTCGAGCACGCCGATCTTCGCAAAGGGTCGCGCGAGCCAATACAAAATCGCAAAAAACCTCGAGTTTTTTCACCTCGACCACGCCGATCCCCGCAGAGGGTTGTGCGAGCACCGCAGAAATCGCAAAAAAAAACCTCGAGTTTTTGCACCTCGAGCACGCCGATCTTCGCAGAGGGTCGCGCGAGCCAAAACAAAATTGCAAAAACCACGAGTTTTTGCACCTCGACCACGCCAATCCCCGCAGAGGGTCGATTTTCGTAGAGTGTCGTCGGCACGACCCCGCCGCCCTGAGAAGAGAATTGCACTTGCAACTTGCACTTGGCTCCACGCACTTGCAACTTGCACTTGACCCCACGCACTTGCAACTTGCACTTGACTCCTTGCACTTGTAACTTGCACTTAACTCCTTGCACTTGCAACTTGCACTTGACTCCATGCACTTGGCTCCTTGCAACTTGCAATGACTCTCATGACTCCTTCAATGACTCCTTGCAAGCAATGACTCCTTGCAATGACTGACTCCTTGCAATGACACGTTGCAATGACCTTCATGATGATGGTTCCTTGCAATGACACCTTGCAATGACTTTCATGATTTTGATTCCTTGCAATGACTCCTTGCAATGACTCTCATGAGAACAACTCAAGTGAACCCAGCGGAAGAACCCTTCGCCATGCTTTCGGGAAAAAAACGATGGTTGAAAAGAATCCGAGAAATTCCGTGCGGAAAAGAAGCCGGTCCAGCTGGTGAACCTTTTTTCCCTCTACCCGGAGTCCCGAAATAAAAATCGGTCGATGACCAACCAGTATGGTAATGACCCCATTTTTGAAGGGTCATGGAAACTCCATGCAGGTAGCCCCAAAACAAGGAAAGGGCCAACCTCAGAAAGATAGCAATCTTGGACCCAGTTTCCCTTCGGTCACAGGAAAAATGCCAGCGTAGTTCGACTTACGAACTGGGCTGTCCATTTTCTGATCTGCTAAAGGTGAGTTTAACTTGTGGGTTAAATTCGCAAACCCAACCACCAAACCAACTAACAACAACTAAAGAACCAAAGGAAATGGGCGGCTGGGGACCACCAAGAGAACAAACACCAGGTGTTTTCCAATGCTGACGCCTGCCCTTTAACTCTTCGCCCGTTTTGAACCGAATCCAAGTGGCGTCCATTCCCCTGGTTTGGATATCACCAGAAAATGGTGGGTTACTTACTGGGTGGTATATAACTGGAACCCAACTCGGCTTGGTATGGAAACTCCGTTCCCGCTACCCGAATGCATATGTCTGTGTCCGTGTGTGCATGTGTGTGTGTGTGTGTGTGCATGTGCATATGTGTGTGCGTGTGCATATGTGCGTGCGTGCGTGCGTGCGTGCGTGCGTGCGTGCGTGCGTGCGTGCGTGCGTGCGTGCGTGCGTGCGTGCGTGGGTGGGT
>CAUJNA010000402.1:1106354-1146354 GCA_963377175.1 Effrenium voratum | reverse complement strand
CGTCAACCATCTCTTAGGCTTGGATCCCCCCATTCCCCCCCCCCCCACGAAGACCAAGCGTGCCATAAGGTGTTGAGTGGTACGAGGTTTGGTGGACCGAAGTTTTTGAAAAACGGGATTTGCCCATAGGTGTCCTTTTAGGGGAATAGATGGATTTCCCTGGTAGATGTTTAAACCAGGTAAACCGATCTGAATTACCATCTAATTTTCGACCAAAACAAAAAGGCCACCTGTGCCATTGGCCGAATATACCACGGCACAGTAGGCCACTATGGGTTTTCCGGTTTTCGTTGCGTGAAAAGACTTTGAAGACTTCAGGTCCCCTTCGCCTGCTGAGCTGCTGCTCCCTTCGCCTGCTGCTTTTCGTACCCAGATTTGAGCCCTCCCCGCTACCAGCACCACATTACAACCTCAGCTGCTCTTGCACGTGGCTGCTGTATCCGCCACGGGCAGGATCGCCCCAGGTCACAACAGCGCCAGATGCAAGAATGGCAGCAAAAGCACCACCTGTTGCTTGGATGTGCTGGACGTTCCTCAGCTGCTCTTGCACCTGGCTGCTGTCTCCGCCTAATTCTGCATAACCCCAAGTCACAACAGCCCCAGATTCAAGAATGGCAGCAAAAGCACCACCACAATTATTTCCAGTTGCTTGGATTTGCTGGACGTTCCTCAGCTGCTCCTGCACCCCGCTGCTGTCTCCGCCGTATTTTGCATGACCCCAGGTCACAACAGCCCCAGATTCAAGAATGGCAGCAAAAGCACCGCCAGTTGCTTGGATGTGCCGAACGTTCCTCAGCTGCTCTTGCACCTGGCTGCTGTCTCCGCCTGATTCTGCATAACCCCAAGTCACAACAGCCCCTGATTCAAGAATGGCAGCAAAAGCACCATAATTGACTTGGATGTGCTGCACGCTCCTCAGCTGCTCCTGCACCTGGCTGCTGTCTGCGCCCCAGCGCGCATCACCCCAAGTCACAACAGCCCCAGATTCAAGAATGGCAGCAAAAGCACGACGATTTGCTTGGACGTGCTGGACTTTCCTCAGCTGATCTTGTACCTGGCTGCTGTCTCCGCCAAATTCTGGATCGCCCCAGGTCACAACAGCCCCAGATTCAAGAATGGCAGCAAAAGCACGACGATTTGCTTGGACGTGCCGGACGCTCCTCAGCTGACCTTGTACCTGGCTGCTGTCTCCGCCAATTTCTGGATCGCCCCAGGTCACAACAGCGCCAGATTCAAGAATGGCAGCAAAAGCACCGTCAGCAGTTGCTTGGATGTGCTGCACGTTCCTGAGCTGCTCCTGCACCTGGCTGCTGTCTCCGCCCCGGCGTGCATCACCCCAGGTCACAACAGCGCCAGATTCAAGAATGGCAGCAAAAGCACCCTCGGCAATTGCTTGGATGCGCTGGACGTTGCTCAGCCGCTCTAGCGCCTGGCTGCTGTCTCCGCCACATTCATTATTACCCCAGGTCACAACCTCGCCCGCGTGGCCATTCCAAGCGAATGCGCAACTGGTGGCAGCCAGTTTGCCAAGCTGCACAACGGCATCCACCACATCCCCATCTCGCAATCCAGCCTCACTCAGCGTAGCCGTCAAATCGAGCTGCCCGCCTTTCGCAGTGAGCTTCAAGCGGCGCTGAAAATGCTGTTGCGCTGCAACCCTCAGCTCGCTGATGGGCGTCGCCAGTGAGACTGCTATGGAGCAACCATCTCCGCTGGGCAACTGAACATTCACCTTCATGGCGCCTTCGGAATGCTCTTCCGGGAGTAATCGAATTCCCAGACGCGTTTCAGCCAATTTTTGCTCAACGGTTTGCCTGGGTTCCCTTTAAAATCACCAAAACGGGGCACCCTCAAAAAAAAGGCGCACTTATATGGACCGGGATCCGGCTCAGGAGTCATGGCTTTGGAGTCTTGAAATTCGAGGCCTGACCGTTGGGTCTCAGTGTGTTAGAACCCTACCCAGGGGTTCAGTTACTAACATTAAATTAATGGGTGAGTTAATATAACCACCATTGTTTACCTATAAGACTCTCATCTACATTGGGCCGACCTTTCCTCAGTTGCCCCCAAAGTGGACCTGGAAATAAAAAAACGGTGATCACCTTTTGGAACCTTTACTCACTGGCTGAGTGGATGGCCTAAAAAACGTCCAAACTTTATATTTACCACTAAAATAGTTGTCCCAAAAAGTTTAAAGGTCATGAACTCTGGAAGTGAGCTTATCATCTGGTCCTTGTAAGGCAAGCGCGAGTAGAACCACATCAATACAAAATCGCGCCTGTTGTGGAGGACCCAAATTGTTGTGAGAGATGTGAGGGACCGCAGGGATCCTTACAGGTAAAGCCCTCTATTTGTCAACCAAACCAACCAAAAAGGAAACTTATGGCTGGGAGGCTAAGTGCAGGGATCCTTGCATCACCTGAACATTGCCTTGCAAATGGTGGTGTCCAACTTTATTTTGGTGTTGAAAAAGCAACATGTTTCAAGTGGTTGCAAAATAAGTTCCTTTTTTAAGAAGCCCTGGTGACCATTTTGCTCACTAGCCGAAAAGAAACCACGGCAAACGTTGGGTAGGCCGAGAACTTCTCGGTTTTCGGGTTTTCGCTACGAAGGAATTTGCAGACAAAAAGGCGCCAACAGACAACTCCTAGTTTGACCACAAGTGGGCAGGCTAACGTAATACCTCACTTGGCGAGTGACCATCCCCAAAAAAGTGTACACTTTTTGGGCCATCACTAAAGTAAAGGGAGAGCCACCAAGACAAAAAGTGTAAAGTGTGTCCACTGGCTGGGTGAGAATACAGAGCTTGCAAGCTAAACGCAAGCCACTACTTACATGCTTAGTAAAATGTTGTTAGACCTTTTGTAGGTCGGGAACCCCATTTGTTTCCCACAGGTCTAAGGGGCTATACTTTCCCATGTTTCCCACTTGCAATGGGCTTGACAATATGGATCAGGGCTGTGGAAAATGACCACTTCTGTGATATAACAGAAAGGGCTTCTCAAAGACTAACCACTAATGTTCATAGAAAGGGGGAGATTCCCTTGTATCACAGAAGCGGGAATAAACCCCTTGATCCCACAACCCTGATATGGATAGATGAACACAGAAACGCTGCACGTGAAGGATATGGGAAACTAAAAGCACCCCCCTGGTTTTTGTGGAAGATTTGTCCTCTTGCTTTGCACGGTCACTACATCACTACATGGGTGCAGAATAAAAATAACACCTTTAAGCAACAAAAGGAAGCCAATCCTGAAACAATAATCCAGTCCTTTCAACTCCCACACATTCACCGTAGTTGGAAGCCCTTTTAGATGGTTCTGACTTACTGCAACTATGTCCCTCCAACGGTGAAATTATTGATATAAGTCCAGGAACTCAGAAAGTGAGTTCATATTTGGTCCTCCCTGCAATATACAATGTCGTTTATGAGAAGACCCCTCCATTTGCGTTTGTTCGTCCCCTGGACAAAAAACACGTATACACAGCAGTACTCGGTTCCCTTTGTTTTCTGGAAACTAACACATACCCCCTACTCCAAATGCCCACTTTTCTAGCGTATTTTTTTTTGAAAACACCGGTTTCGGCTTTTCAAGGTAAACACCGATCGCTTTTTTAGTAGAGGGTCGACCTGATACCAACTAAACAATGAGTTGGTATTGGGTGTATCAGGAATCCTTACATTATACACCTGAACATTGCAACTTGTAAATGGTGGTTTCCAACTTTATTTTGGTGTTGAACAAGCAACATGTTTCAAATGGTTGCAACATGATTTTATTTTAAGGAGTAAGGAGCCCTGCTAAAAAATGAGTTGGTATTGGGTGGTTACGGGGTACCTAGAGTCTCCATGACCCTTTAAAAATGGGGTCATCACCCAAAATTAGGGGGTCATGGACCCCTTTTTCTAGGGGTCATGGAGACTCCAGGTATTGGGTGGTTGCGGGGTATTCATTTCAGATGGAAACACGTCCGTGCCGAAGCGCCAGTGGATGCGTTGGTCAGCACCATGAAGAAGAAGCCCACCATGGCCTCAGCGCAACGTTCCACGTGGATCTTTCCGAATCCATTTGCTGAAGTTTCTGGAAAATATATTTGTGTATTTTTTCCCACTGATAGGTTCCCTGTAAAACTGAGAGGTGAAAATGACAAATCTCCTTGAGCAAGTGGAAGTTTCAGGATTGCGTCAACAGAAACACCCCCAAAGCCAGCTGATTGATGGAGTCTTCAGTTTCCCCACCGAATGAGAAATTGAAAGACCCCGAGATAAACCATCCAAGTGGCTTTAAGGGGACCCCTGGGTTCATTCCATGTCGTGATTTGGATTTGTGGTTTGGTGGTTTTCGGGTGGGGTTTCCCATCTACCCTACAAGAACCAGGGACGCGTTCGAATCCGAATCCAAGCCACCAATCCAAACCACCAAAAGGATACCTGATTCCCAGCTTTCCCACCTGAACCCTCAAACTACCCTAAAAACAAGACCATAAATCTGGGGAATTTTGAGGGTCCAGGCAGCTTTTTGGTCTCGTGTGGCAAGTCCGGTGATGGTGCTCTAATCAGAAATCAGCGTGGGTTTGGGATACGGGTGAGCGGACTAAACCATCCGGATGTTGTTCAAGGACAAAAGCAGCGCTCAAAATGTGCGGCAACCATAAAAGACCTGGGTGTAGCTTCGTTTGAGGGACCGGCCTTTTGGTCGGTTCAACAAGCAAGTTCCAGCTGAAAAAAAGCACATTCACAAAGGATCCATCCCCCCCAGAGCCCGCATTAGAACCCATGGGTCACCCGCATTCTTTTGGGCTCATGCCTTCGGCACCCGATGGTTGACTGGGAAACCAAAGGGAAGCCAAAAGGAGAACCACAAAATTTGGGAGGTCCCCTAAAACGAGACTGGGAAGGAATCGGACGCATTATCTTTTTTATACCGGGGGGTGTGAGGTTCACACCCTGGAAAGCCGTATGGCCAGTTTTTGTTTTTACTCGGACGGAACCCGTATGGCCGGATCGTTTTTCCCCGTGTGGCCCTTTTTTTTGCTGGCCGGTGGCTGTATTTGGCCGTGTGCAACCCGTATTTGTTCAACCAATTGTGGACAAAAAGCCGTGAATCACCGTATGGTCATCTTTTTGTGGCCCAAGCTGTATGGACAAAAGAACACGTCGAATATGGGTTTCCAGGACCGATCTGTTCCTTTTTTGACGCTACTCATTTCGGGCTTGGTAAGGGAACCTGGAAACCCATATGTGACGTTTTTTTCTGTCCATACGGCTTGGGCCACAAAAAAATGACCATACGGTTATTTACGGCTTTTTGTCAACAATTTGTTGAAAAAATACGGGTTGCATACGGCCAAATACGGCCACCGGCCAGCAAAAAATGACCATACGGGAAAAATGATCCAACTACGGGTTCCGTCCAAAAAAAAACGGCCATACGGCTTTCCAGGAAGTCAAAGATTGTGGGGTCTAAAAGAAAGACCCACACCCCTTCCATTTGACTTATGTCCAAGCCATGGGAAACTTGGGGCCGAACCGCGGTACTTCGGGGGGAGGGGGCTCTGATGGCTCTGCAGTATGGAATCCCCGGGAAGGAACTAGAGATCCTTTTGGTTTTCGAGAAATATTTGGAGTTCCCCTGGGGAGCTTGGAGCCCCGAAAAAGCTGTTGTTTTGGGGTCAAAAGGCTTTGCCCGGAAAAGAAAAAGGCTCCTACGGCCAAATACGTTTTTCTTCGTTTTGTTCTCAAAACTTTATTGACAAAACATGGGTTTTATACGGCCCAAGTACGGGCAAATGAGACACATGACCGACAAAAACAACCTTGCGGGTAGAAACATGCCAAATACGCGGTATTTGTTTTACAGGTTTTTCCGTGGCTGGTTTTCCTCAGGGCTGGCAACATCCCCAGCATCACCAGCATCACTTGGACCTGGGGTGGCAGTTGTTGGGAGTTGCTGGGGGCTGGTTTAAGTTAGGGGGGTTTGCGCTGGCTTAGATCTTCATTGAGGGTGGGTCTTGGGGTGGCTTGGGGTTGTTTAGGAGAAGCGAAGAGCTGACATCCAGGCTGCTGTTGGGGGGTTTAGGGTTGACTTTGAGTAGGTTTGGGTTGGCTTGGGGCTGATTTAACACAAGTATTTTGTTAAAAAAAAAGAAAGAAGAGAAAGTGGGCCTTCCGGAGCTGCAGCTGGGAATTCGGAATCCCTCCTGCCCGGCTTTTCAACATCGAAATCGGTTGGCCCCCAGTGAACATCAACCAATCCAACCATTAAAATAGGAAACCTAAACTGGGTGGTGAGTTCACCTACCCCAAAATGGTACCTTTCTACCTGGACTCTCCCTAAGGACCCTTAATAAAAATAGGTCCATGACCCCACTATTTTGGGTAATGACCATTTTTGAAGGTTCGCCCTGCCCTCATACGCCATAACAACGCAAAGCCTTACTAAGCCCCACTAAGGGCTGGTCCTTGTCTTATACAGGGATCCCCCCCCAACACACCGTTGCAGGTGCATGATCTTGCCTTCCTATGGTGACTCACGCCAAGCTTCCAAAATCCGCAAACCTCTGGCAGCAGCCCATTAGCAATATTCCACGCAGGTCATTTTTGTGGCGCTCCCATCCGAAACCTTGCTGCTTAGGAAAGCAACTCAGATGCTGTCCGTTCTTAAAACAAAAAACCGTACATGCTGGGCTGTCCTCAGATCTTAAGCTAAAAGTTTGACTTTCAGCGGGTTAAATGAACATCCAACCACTAAACACCAAAAAAGCTAAAAATCCAAGGGGATGGCTGGGACAACTAAGTATAGATAGTCCGATTCCAAACACTGCGCTTGGGATCCATAGGACAACACTCATAGTCTATACAAGCTATTGAGAACAAAGTCGGAAGATCACCAACAAATCCGAGCACCCTGTTCCCAAACCAGTTCTTCAAACAGTGCGTCCAGTGAGAGGTTGTTTCTTCTAGACAAAAGCGGAGATGCTAAACCCTGCAAGGTGTCTTTTGTCGACGGCGAAGAAACACGACCGAGGAGAAGGCCAGTCGACAGTGCTTGATCTCACGGAGCTTCATGTTGTTCCACTCCTGGTGCCCAGGAACAACGTAACCTCCAAATACCCGCCTTTTTCTAGTTGGTATTTTTTGGAAAACCGATCGGTTTTTCAAGGTAAATACATCCTTTTTTAGTAGAGGGTCGACATCGTACCCTAAAAGAAGACGGTATTTGGAGCAGGTCACGTAGGGCAGTCCACTTTCGGAACCCCGGCTAAAAGCTGGACGTTCGAGTTTCATAGAACCCCCCCCCACTAAACCCCAAAAAATCCGACCAAAGAAAATGGCTGCGAACCACCAAGCCAGGTAACCCTTCGGTACCAGGATTTATGCATAGGAAAAAAATTGCTGGGTTCTAGTGGCTTGCCTGCAAGTGCTGGGCAAGCCAAGTCTGGCGATACAATGAACCTTTCCTAGGTCCTCCAGTGGAGAGGTTAGAATAAGGGTACCAATTTTTGTTCAGTGGTCTATTTTAGTAGGGGAACCCTCCCCCAAAAAGGGTAAAAGGGCACTGGGACCTAGTTTCTTCGTTCCGTTGTCGACGTTTGCGCCAAGGCTGCTGCTGCTGCTTCTTCCCTTACACATCGGTGCGTCAAGGCGTCAAGGTCCTACTTGCATAACTCTACCTGGAGCCTTTGTCAGGACCCGAAATAAAAATTGGTCCCATGACAGTCTGACCAACCATTTTTAAAGGGTCCTTAGGGAGACTCGAGGTAGTTACAAGAGTGAAGACGGCGCTGAGCTGAACTGGGCATTACCAGCCACCCAGCCAACTCCGAGGCCATGCAAGTACCCCTTACACCCAATACTTCTTTCCCGAAAGCATGGCGAAGGGTTCTTCCGCTGGAATCACTTGAGTTGTTCTCATGAGAGTCATTGCAAGGTGTCATTGCAAGGAGTCATCATCATGAGAGTCATTGCAAGGAGTCATCATCATGAAAGTCATTGCAAGGAGTCATTGCAAGGAGTCATTATCATGAGAGTCATCGTCATGAGAGTCACCATCATGAGAGTCACCATCATGAGAGTCAACATCATGAGAGTCATCATCATGAGAGCCATCATCATGAGAGTCATTGCAAGTGCAAGTGGCAAGTGCAAGGAGTCATGAGAGTCATTGCAAGCGCAAGTTGCAAGTGGGGTCATGAGAGTCATTGCAAGTGCAAGTTTCAAGTGCAAGGAGTCACGAGAGTCATTGCAAGTGCAAGTTGCAAGTGCAAGGAGTCATGAGAGTCATTCCAAGTGCAAGTTGCAAGTGCAAGTTGCAAGTTGCAAGCGCAAGTTGTAAGTGCAAGTTGCAAGTGCGTGCTCACGAGATTGACTTGCGAGGAGTTAAAATCTCTTCTTAGGGCGGCGGGGTAGTGCCGACGACACTGTACGAAAAGCGACCCTCTGCGGGGATTGGCGTGGTCGAGGCGCAAAAACTCGAGGTTTTTTGCCTTTTCTGCGGTGCTCGCACGGCCCTCTGCGGGGATCAGCGTGGTCGAGGTGCAAAAACTCAGGGTTTTTTGCCTTTTCTGCGGTGCTCGCGCGACCCTCTGCGGGGATCGGCGTGGCCGACGTGCAAAAACTCGAGGTTTTTCGTGTTTTCTGCGCTGCCCGCGCGACCCTCTGCGGGGATCGGCGTCGAGTCAGCGTGGTCGAGGTGCAAAAACTCGAGGTGTTTTGCGTTTTCTGCGGCGCTCGCGCGACCCTCTGCGGGGATCGGCGTGGTCGAGGTGCAAAAACAACTCGAGGTTGTCTCGTGGTTCCGGGGCCGGCGGGTCGCGGGTTCGATTCCCCCCTGGTCCGTCGCAAGCGAAAGCCGTAACTTTTAAGTACGAAAGTAGTACGCAAAGTCCACTCCCGCAGCTGGAGCTTGAAAATCGCAAGTTGTAAATGCGAAAGTAGTACGGGAAGTGCACTCCGACAGCTCTGGCTGGAGAATCGCAACTTGCCCAACGAAACTTGCACAGGGCACGCGCGGGCAGCGATGTGGAGACTTGCACAGAGCAACTTGCGCAGAGCACTTGCGCAATGACACTTGCGCAGAGAGACTTGCGCAGAGTAACTTGTGCAGAGCACTTGCACAGGCAACTTGCGCAGAGTAACTGGTACAGAGCAATTGCGCAGAGCAACTTGTGCAACATCTTGCGCAGAGGAACCTGCGCAGAGCAACTTTGACAGAGTAACTTGCGCAGAGCAACTTGCGCAGAGCAACTTGCACAGAACAGCTTGCACGTGTACAGAGATATTTGCACAGAGTCAGTTGCACAGAGCTTCTTGCCCAAGAGCAACTTGCACAAAGCAACTTGCGCAGAGCAACTTGCACAGAGCAACTCGCACAGAGCAGCTTGCGCAGAGCAACTTGCAGGGAGCAACTTGCAGGGAGCAACTTGCGCGGAGCAACTTGCACAGAGCAAATTGCACAGAGATCCAGCCATCGAGGGCATCAGCCTGGATTGCTGCCGTGGCCTCCGCCTTCCGCAGCAAGGTCACGCCGCGCGGGCTGACGCGTGTTTTTCCTTCAGCCAATGAGCTAACAGACCATGAGCCGCCCAGCGCTGTCTCGCGCTTGCTTCACGAATGCTTCGTGCAAGAAAAAGAGAACGCATCCTGCAGCGTTGGGCCAACCTCGCTTGCGATGTTATGCTTTCGGGCCAACCCAAACCACCCCAGACCCCAGAGCCTATCTGGGCCCAGACTCCATAGCTTTCAGCTCAAAAGACACAGGGGCCAGAAAGGGCTTCCCAAAGGCTTACCCCCCCCCCCCCATATACTGTGTGGGGGGAGATTCCCTTGTATGACACAAATGGCGATAATCCGGAGGGCTGTACTAATCAGGTGGTTCGTCTCTTGAGGGTGCCTGGATCGATTTTGAAGGTTCCTTTGACTTTTGGCCGGAGCAATCCGAGGTTCACAAGGAACATGTTGGCATAAGCCTTTGCATGTCTGCCTTTCATGTGAGCCCCGTCAGTGTTTGTTTTCTCGCTTTCAGCACTCCGCGGCTCTCACGTTTCGACGCACGTGCCCACACCGGCCAAACCCCCCCCCAAAAAAACAAAACAAACCAAAAAACACCCCTCGCCCCCCCCCCCCAACTCCCCCCCCCCCCCACCACCTTCCCCCCCCGAAACCTGCTGGTTTGCTCGCCTTTTCTCCCCGCCGTACCTTCCGCCGCCTTCCCGCCACCTCCCCGCCGCCTCGGCGGTGTACTTGGCCTCGAAGGTTGGGCCGAACCACTTGGGCCGCTTGGACCCCGCGGGGGCCACGGGGTTCCAGCCTCGCAAGCGCAGCGAAGCGAAGCGAACGGCCCGCCGAAGGAAAGGCCCCGGCTTTTGGCACGGGGGCACCGACCACACACCTGGGCCCTTGAAACTCCCTGAGCAACCTGAGCAACCTGGGGAAGTTCTCATCTTTTACAGACATCTTTAGCCCATGTGACCCCCAAAAAGTTGAGAAAAGCTTTGTGTTTTTAAGAGGTAAGCACACAAGCGAAGATGGAACTCTGGGTGTTGTTTCTTTTGCTCGGGCATCCCATTTGATTTGCCTTACCCCTTCTGCATGACCATTGCTGGTGGCCAACCGAATGTTGTCAAGCATGGCTCCTCCCTTCCAAGTTTCTTGGCTCTTCCTTCCCCTGTGGCTGTGTCGGTTTAAGAGCTGGTGCCTCTTTACGGATTGTCTTAGCAAACCCGACTCGGTCTAAGATGACAATTTGCGCGCCAAAGCAGATGGGTATTCGAACAAATCGAACCGATTTTCACCAACCCGCAAAGCCAGCACAAAAGCTGGCAAAGTTGCATAGTCGTGTCCGAGGTGCGCAGATCTTGCGACGCAGCCCACGTCAGGCCGAATGCCCACCAACCGCAAAAACGCCGTTGCAAATTGACAAACGCCGACACAACCCCCCTCCCCTTCGACTTCCGCCACGGCAAAAGGCGCCTTTTGAGTCTCAGGCTGAAACTTTCGCCTTGTGGAGTTTTTTAGGTATGTATCCCAGAGTAGAGGGTCCTAAGTACCCCATAGTTACGGCGTTGGGCTTGCGTCAATTACAGGTTCTTCAAATCCTCAAATATGAGGTCCCAAATAAAACCGGGCTTACCAAAAGGGGCTTGCCTTGTATATTAATAGTATAGTGTACATATGCCTGTGCACACACTCTACATACCTATATATGTGCATATTACATACAACATACATACCTGGACCCCCAAAAGACCGATTCCTTTTTGCTGGCTTTGTACCCCTTTGTTTCTGCGTCAAAGGCAACAAAAAGGGATCAAGAAGTCTTTTGGGGGGTCCACGTATGTTCAAGCACCAAAACCAAAAACAATACCGTTGACCCACCTTCGTACTCTTACCCCTTAAAACTCCAAGCCCTGGGGAAGTTAATCTTTTACAGACATATAGCCCATGTTA
This sequence comes from Effrenium voratum, assembly GCA_963377175.1. Taxonomy (NCBI): domain Eukaryota; class Dinophyceae; order Suessiales; family Symbiodiniaceae; genus Effrenium; species Effrenium voratum. Next base: position 1,134,902 of record CAUJNA010000402.1, on the reverse strand, counting down.
CCCCCAAAAAGTTACGAACAGTGGTGCTTCTAAGAGGTAAGTTAGTTCTCTTCCGCCGAATTTCAACCGACTTTTCTGGGGCCCGCGCCCAAGTCCCCGGGCGCCACGCCCTCCTGGGGTTCCGATGCAAAACTCCAAACTCTAGGGGACACTTCCCCATTCTTGGGATCCTTCTTTCCAGAAAACCATCATAACCCCAGGGGAAACAGCTGGCTTCTGCAAAGAACGATGGTTGAAAAGAATGGGGAATCAACCCCTCTTGAGGGTACCCCAAAAACCAGATCGGACACCCCCGGAGTCTGGAGTCTCCTTCCCCGACATAAAAATGGGGGGTCAGACCCAAAATCATGTGTCACAGACACAGTTGTTTTTACGTGTCCTAGCAAAAAAAACTCCAGGAAGGGGTTGACAAGGACACCAAGAGGAAGCATCGTTTTTTGTTTTTTTTGGGGGGGGCATCTATTGAATGGCGTAAGGGACTCCCAAGTAATTGCAAGGGTTCCAATACTAAGACACTCCCATGCCTTGGTTGGCGTTGGCTTAGGGGAGCAAACATGTAAATTAAGCCATTAATAGGTTGAAATGAGCAAAAATGTAGTAACATGTTTCCAAAAAACAACCATGAAAAGGACACCAAGAGGAAGCCAGCCATTTTGGAAAGACCATGTTGCGACGTGGCCAATGTTTAAAAAAAAAAAAAAAAAACATATGCTGGTTCTTAAGGATCCTTACCTGATTACCACCCCTATCAACCCCAAAAAGGGTCTTTTGACCATGGCGCATATGAGGCCACATGGGCTGCAGGGTGGGGTGGGGGTGGTGAGAGGGGGTGGGGGGGGGAACACGGGACACAGTGGCTGGGTCATCTTGTTTCGCGAACCCCCCCCAAGTGGCCAAAATGGCTTCGGTTGCCCTTTGGGTTTCCCTTCGAACCACCAAAAAGCGGCGCCTTAAAGAAAGCACACACCCTTTTGTCATATGTCCTCCAAGCCTCTTTCTGCCGGACATCCTTTGCTTTTGGTGGGCAAGCCAACTTCCTGCGGATTTTCCCTTAGGTTTTCAACGAAAACAGGGTGCCGAAGCGGGTCCTAGAAAAACTAACGGGGCACGACCCATTCTTGTGTCGAGCAAAAGGGACATGGGCCCATGTGAGGTGCCCCTGGAGTCTCCTTCTGACCCCAATAAAAACAAATTGGGTCAGTACCCTAAGGCTCCGATTCGACGGTTTCGGGCTCAAAATGGCGTTGTTTTTTGAGGAGCCGGCTCTCCATTGGGTCTGGGGGTTTGGAGAAGTCATGACCCTTAGAGTACCCGAATTAAGTTGGGGTCATAGACCGATTTTCAAAGGGTCATCAAAACCTGGAGTTGTCTCAGGGGGAACATTCCCCCTTCCATTTTCTGGGGGGTGTCCGACCTGGATGACACCAACTTTGGGGTGTCCGATCTGAGAATTATTAACCCGGCTTCGCCTGCCAGCGGGCAAGAGAGACTCATCACGTGGCCCAAAAATGGGGCAATACTAAAGTGGACCCCCAAGAGACCGATTCCTTTTTTCAGGCTTTGTACCGCTTTTTCTGGGTCAAAGGAAAACAAAGTGTTTTTGTTGGGCGTCCAGGTAGAATTGGCAATGCTAAAGTAAGTACTGTCCCTCCCAGACCCCCAAGATTTTCTCTAAAGAGGGTCCGGCTGACTAGTTCCACAGTTCAGGGGGGAGGGGGGGCCGTGAAAACCTTGGACAATTGGCGACGACCTCTTGCCGGTGGCACGCTTTCAGCTTACCCCCGACTCCAAATACCCACTTTTTCAGGGTATCATGTCGACCCTCTACTAAAAAAGGAGGTATCTACCTTGAAAAACAAGGTTTTCCCAAAAATACAATAGAAAAAGTGGGTATTTGGAGTAGGGGGTACAAGCTGTGCACGTTAGCCCCCCCACTTGTTGGGCCTGCGAACCGGCGATCGGAGCTGGCAGCTGGCAAGTTATGCGAATTCCGGTAGCAAGAAACGCGGAAAAAAAAAGAAAACGAAAACCGATGCGGGCCTAGCCACCTTTGCCGTGGTCTCTCTTCGGCCAATGAGCAATGTGGTTTGTCACTGAATCTCTTCCAAAATTGGGTCTTCCAAAATACGCAGCGTTGAGGATGTCACTACTCGCACTTGCTAAAGGACTGGACAATAGCACACGCACAGGCACAAACACAAACACGCAAAACAAGAAACAAGCAAAGGCAAGCAAGCAAGCAAGCAAGAAAGAAAGAAAGAAAGAAAGAAAGCAAACAGGCAAGCCAGCCAGCCAGCCCAGCCAGTAACCAAGCAAGCAAGCAAACACAAACAAAGAAACAAACAAAGAAGCACACAAAGAAGCAAGCAAGCAAACAAACAAACAAACAAGCGGCAGGTAGCGTGAGCGCGCATTTTGACTCAGGATCCGGGCACTGTACTTGGAGATCACGTTCCTCAAGGTTCCGAGGCGGGAGATTCGGCTCAAACGGGGAGATTCGGTGCTGAGGATAGGCACCCAGTTTTGGCGAAAAAGCCCTGGTGCCCGTGAAAGAATCGTTAACAGCTGAAAGATCTTGAAATGAGGGCGCCCGAAGGGGCCACCAACCCCCCCCCTCTATGAAGGGCACCCAATTAACTTGGCTGGAAGAAGGGGACCCAAGGCGAAACATGTGTGAGATCTTTTTTGCCTGGAAAAGGTGGTCAAAACCAAGGGACCAATTCCAAAAAAGAGCAAAAAGGCACAAAGGGGAGCCTTTTCCTGGGGGAGCCTTGGGCTCGGAATCTATGAAGGTCTTTTTCCTAAATTTATCCATTTCTGAACTGAAATAGGGCACCACCTCTGTGGCGGACATGAATCCCTCATGAAATTTGCCACCCATTTTGGCATCCACGGCTGAAAATAATGTTTCCCATGTTCGCGTTTTGGTTTCAACGGGAATCCATTTCACTACTGGAAATACTCATTTTTCCAGGGGGCGTTGAACGCAACCGGAAGCCTTTCGTGTCCATGGTACCCAGCTCCTGGCCTTTAACAAGTTGCGGGAAATCAGCTTCCCTCTATAATTTGTGGTTAAGAAGGGGTTCCCATTCTAGGTTCTCCAGTAGAGAGGTTAGAATAAGGGTACCCTTTTTTCTGTAGTCTATTTTAGCAGGGGAACCCTCCCCCACAAAAGGATACAGTCAAAGGGCACTACTGGGGGACCTAGCATTTACCCTCTACAAGAACCAGCGGTTCAAATCCCAAATCACGAATCCAATTCACCAACTAATGGTCACCTGAAACCTTGTGGATTCATAGGCCTCCCCTCCCCCCTCAAAAAAATAATAATCCCCTCATAGCTGGCACACCCATGAATCCAATCCGGGGCTTACAAAGGAGCTTTATCTTGCCCAACAGCAAGCTTGGCATTTTGTTTACACTGAAAACTGTCCGCGCCGCGTAGCCTTTGACTCACTTGCCCAAAGGAGTTGGAAATAAAAGGTCATCACCTTTTGGTACCTTTACAAAAAATGGGAACCCAAAATTGGAAAATCAAAAGGTCCAAAGGTCGATTCGCTTTGGGCCACTGAGTTGAGCACTTGCCCGCAACATTCGAAAAGGCATGCTTGGATCACGGTCATTCAGGACATCTTAAATGAGCACCCGGCTCCTCCAAGCCTTAAACAACTTGCAGGACATCTGCTTCCCACTTGGCAACAAGAACCAGGGACCTAATCAAATCCCCAAACCACCAATCCAAACTACCAATCTAGGCTGGAATTAGGACCCCAGCAAACAAATATCCTTTTTGCCTGGAAAATGTGGAAAACAAAGAAACGGGAATTCCAAAAAAGATCAAAAAAGATCAAACAGGGGAGCGATTTTTCTGGGGAAGCAACTAGGGGTTACCCGAAGAAATGGAGAAAGACCATACGTCCAAACTGACCCAATGTTCTCATGGACAACTGGTGGCTTCGTGCAGGGTGGGTGACGAGCGGTGGTTTCCCTAAAAGGGAACCCATGGAATGGTTTCTGCTTTTCGTGTTCCATAAACAAGACAAACAAACAAACAAACAAACAAACAAACAAACAAACAAACAAACAAACAAGCAAGCAAGCAAACAAGCAAGCAAAAAAACAACAGGAGTACAGTACCCACAACAAACCAACCCGCATGTCGTGGCATATACAAACCCACACCTGACAGTAAATATAGACAATTGCCCACCTTATCTTCCCTATTTCTTGCCTCGCAACGCGCTGAGAGAGAGCCCCCCAACCCGTTTGTCTTAGCAACACTTTGGATGCCGAATCCAGGTGAGGCGTTAACCTGTTGGTCACAACAGCCCCCGATTCAAGAATGGCCGCAAAGGCAAAAACAGTTGCTTGGATGGGCTGGACGTTCCTCAGCTGCTCTTGCACCTGGCTGCTGTCACCGCCATATCCTGGATTGCCCCAGGTCACAACAGCCCCAGATTCAAGAATGGCCGCAAAGGCACCCCAAGTTGCTTGGATGCGCTGGACGTTCCTCAGCTGCTCTTGCACCTGGCTGCTGTCACCGCCATATCCTGGATCACCCCAGGTCACAACAGCCCTAGATTGAAGAATGGCAGCAAAAGCATAGGCAGTTGCTTGGATGTGCTGGACGTTCCTTAGCTGCTCTTGCACCTTGCTGCTGTCACCGCCGTATCCTGGATTGCCCCAGGTCACAACAGCCCCAGATTCAGGAATGGCAGCAAAAGCACGATCAGTTGCTTAGATGTGATAGACGTTCCTCAGCTGCTCTTGCACCTGGCTGCTGTCTCCCCCTCTTTCTGGATCACCCCAGGTCACAACAGCCCCAGATTCAAGCATGGCCGCAAAAGCACTGCTAGATGCTTGGATGTGCATGACGTTCTTCAGCTGCTCTTGCACCTGGCTGCTGTCACCGCCGCCATATTCTGGATTACCCCAGGTCACAACAGCCCCGGATTCAAGAATGGCAGCAAAGGCACCGCAAGTTGCTTGGATGCGCTGGACGTTCCTCAGCTGCTCTTGCACCTGGATGCTGTCTCCCCCTCTTTTTGGATCACCCCAGGTCACAACAGCCCCAGATTCAAGAATGGCCGCAAAAGCACTGCTAGATGCTTGGATGTGCATGACGTTCTTCAGCTGCTCTTGCACCTGGCTGCTGTCACCGCCATATCCTGGATCACCCCAGGTCACAACAGCCCCGGATTCAAAGATGGCAGCAAAAGCATAGGCGGTTGCTTGGATGTGCAGAACATTTCTCAGCTGCTCTTGCACCTGGCTGCTGTCTCCACCATGTCGTGGATGACCCCATGTTACAATGTCGCCGCCGTGGCCATGCCAAGCGAACGTTTTCCAGGTCGCTGCCAGTTTGGGAAGCTGCACAACCGCATCCACCACATCCCGATCTCGCAGCCCGACCTGACTCAGCGTGGCCGCCAAATCGAGCTGGCGGCCTTTCGCAGTGATCTTCAAGCGCCGCTGGAAATGCTGCTGCGCTGCAGCCTTCAGCTCGCTGACGGGCATTGCCGGGGACTTCCATGGAGCAACAGTCTCCATTGGGCAAGTCCACTTTCATGGCGGAGGGTGATTTTTCTAGATGCATTCAATCTGCCAAAGACGACTCTGAGACCACAAAACATGTAAACTAGAGCGAAGCCCGTTTCACCAACTTTTGAGGAACCCCCAACAGAATCCGCAACTATTTGCAAGGATTCACATTCTTGGACACATCCGTGGAAGAAAGGTCTTCATGCCATGCACCCTAGACCGTCCAAGAAGACACCCTCTGTCAAACCAGTACTTCTGACTGAGGTCCTTCAGCTGAAGCTCAAGATCGACAGCGATGTGGATACCACTACAGCCAGACATACGGATTAGGGCTTACCTTGCACAACCCGATTTTTCTCCCAAGGCTAAATTTCTACATGGGACATGTAGACAGGACTCAGGGTAGAAATGGGCAAGCCACACTAAAAACCTGGAATGTAAAAGGAGATCCGAAATAATGCTTGGACACTCGGGTACGACACCAGGGGTCATTATATTAAACACACCCAGGCAGTCCTTCATAGTTAGGTCCATCTGTGATTCCCTAAGCAACTCTTTCAGACTATGCTCCGGCGAAATAACATCAATATCCAAGCAAAATAATGACAAGGGCAGGTCGCACCTTTTATCACTTGTCCAAAGGAAGGAAGAATCACAGGTTAATATGTTGGAACCTTGACTACATATTCTACTATTGGACCGATACGGTTCAGAGTCGGCTTTGGCAAGAGGGGTTGTATGCCTCACTTCCCAAGTTGATTGGCCAAGAAAAGTCTGAACTTTTATTTACCACTAAAATGGTCTTCCCAAAAAGTTTAAAGTTCATGAACTCAGGAAGTGAGATGCTTGGCACTGCCTTACACTTCAACCAGCTCTGCTTTCTTCTGATCAACCGGGGGAGAACCGTGCCCGGCCAAGCCTCTTCCTTCCCGGCCAAAGGACGCCCACTGCCCACTTTGCTTCCCGCTCTTACCTGGAGTCTCCCTAAGAACCCGAAATAAAAATGGGTCCATGACCCTTTCCAGTATTTTGGGGTAATGACCAACCATCTTTAAAGGGTCCTTAGGAAGACTCCAGGTGGTTTTGTCCCTTGCGCAATCTAGGCAACTACCAGAAGTCGGTTGCCACAATGCTGGTCGCTCATATCTTATTGAACCCACACGGAGAAGCGGGGAAATCTGGCGTTCCTTATGGCTTCGAGCCCGATTTGGTTCGGTGACATGTCAAAAAGATAGAGATCTGGACCCCCAAATTGGCGGTCGCTTTTAGTGTCTCTTTAAACCAACCTGAAATCTGCTTCCCTCTACATGCATGTTTTGAATTGGTGGTTTGGCGGTTACGGGGTGCTTTCCCATTTACCCTCTACAAGAACCATGTGCAGCAGTTCACATCCCCACCAATCCAAACCACCAATTAGGGGCTACCTCATTAAACAAACCAAACTTGAGAGCCTAAAACAATAACCCGTTCCGCAAAGACATGGACAAAAGTTGTCACACAAGTTGAAGCGACCCACTCCGCAAAAACCGCTCCCTCTACGGCAAAGTTGGATACCCAGCTCCTGAACCGCTCCTTTCCACCAGCAACTCTGTGTGTTGGGCCACAGGGTCCGTGTCTGGGCTTGCCCCTGATCCTTTTTCACTACCTGGAGTCTCCCTAAGGACCCTTTAAAAATGGTTGATCATTACCCAAAATAATGGTTGGTCATAGACCCATTTTTTTTTCGGGTCCTTAGGGAGACTCCAGGTACTCTCTAAAAAACTGTTCGGCCCGCATCCAGCCCCCGACTTCCTTCGGCATTTTTGCCTCGACTCCTTCGATCGCATTCGGATCGGAGTCCGAGGCGTGCGCTCGTAGCGCCAAAGCTCCGACAAGGCGATGACGGTGAGGATCTGCAGCCAGCCGATGATGGGCACCTCAGCGATCCGAATGCATGAAATACACCGATCGAACATTGCAACCTGTAAATGGTGGTGTCCCTTTCTTTATTTTGGTGTCGAAAAAGCAACATGCTTCAAATGGTTGCAAAATTGAGATCTTTTAAGGAGCCCTGCTCAGGCGTGTGCCAGCTTCCGCCGGAGCGCGACTTTTTTGGTTTGGCAACCAGTTTTTCCAGGCGGATTTGCCACTACCAGGCGGATTCATTTCATGAAGCGAACCAAGGGAATCAACACCAAACGAAGCAACTTACCCACCGGGGCTTGCCTGGGATCCTCTGTCCTGTCGGGTTGGTTTTTGTTGGCCCTTCCGGTGGGCAGCTATGGGCCGTTCCTTTGACGGGATGTCATGAAACTCTTGTGCTGGGGGGGGGGGGAGTACAGCCACAAGGCTGGCTGTAGAAATCTCAAAACTCGCGAGCGGCCGGGGGTTCAATTGCCCGCCCGTTCCAGCCTCGGTCAGGGTGAACCGGGTTTTCGCTTCATGCCAAGGCTGAAACGGGTTTGTCTCAAGGAGAACCTTCCCCTATGCTTGCCTTTCTCAAACCGGCCAAGAAAACGCAATGACTCCAAAAACAAACAAACAAACGAGCAAACCCAACCCAACCCAAACCAAACCGACAAACAAATAAACACATAAACAAACAAACAAGCAAGCAAACAAACAAACAAACAAACAAACAAACAAGCAAGCATGCAATCAATCAAACAAGCAAACAGACGGACAAGCAAACAATCAAGCAAGCAAAACAACAAACAAACAATCAGAAAATAAATAAATAAACAAATAAAGAAAGAAATAAAGAAACCAACAAACAAACAAGCACACAAACCAAAAACACCACAAAAACACCTGGCTCGCCTTGTCCCAGGTGGTCAGGAGACACTGGTTTTTCTCTCACAGTTGCTCAAATTACTGGGGCCTGTCAGTTGAAACGCTCGCCACGACTCCAAAAAACCCTGGCGGAAATGGCTCGGAAACCCTGGTGGTCACAACATTTTTCCCCTGAAAGCCATAGAAACCCCTCTGCCCATCGGCGCCGCTTGGGGTGGATTGAAAGCTTGGGGCGGCTTTCAGGGGGTGGTGAAAGCCGGGGTTTGCCGAGCCTTCGGGCGCCCTCCGAAAAAACACATATCTCCGGGGCCCCAGAATACGTCTGTCCTTGGGTCTGCAAAAAATGACTTGGACGGTGTTAAAGGCACAAAGGCAAACATGACTTTTGGGGCCAAATCCTAAGACACAGCCAAATGGCTTGCACCTTTTGGTTTTCCCGGAGGTTTCTGTCCATTTTGAAACCAAGCAACAAGGATCCTCCACCCTTGTTGAGCTCACCAAAAGCTCGTAGGACGCCCTTCTTTTCGGCCCCCCCCTTTGATTGTCAAACTAAACATCTGCCTGGAGTCTCCCTAAGGACCCGAAATAAAAATGGGGAACCATGACCAACCATTCTGTTTGACCAACCATTTTTCACAGGGTCCTTGGGGAGACTCCAGGAAGTTCATAGATTTGTTCTGGCCAATCCACTCGATTCTTGAAGCCCATGCGACCGAGCAGTGGGCAAATGATCTCGACCGCCTTTTCTGGGGTTCCGAATCTCGATCTTTTTGACATGTCACCGAACCAAATGGGGCTTGAAGCCAATCCAACGCCAGATTTCCCGGCGTTCAAGAACTTGGTTGACGTTGGGAGGGGAGCAAACATGTGTTTTTTTAGCAGATAAGTTGGGATTTCCCACAAAAACACAATAAGCAAAATGTAAAATGTTTCCCAATTCAACCATGATAAGATCCTTAGGGAGACTCCAGGTAGAACGCCTTCTTTTCGGCGCCCCCTTTGATGTTCAAACAACAAATCTGGGCGAATGATCTCACCCTAACAGTCCGATTCGACGGTTTTGGGCCCTCAAAATGGCTTGTTTTTGAGGACTTTTGAGGAATTGGTCGGGTTGGAGGGTCCGAAAAATCTGCATTGGAGGGGTCATGATGAATTTTGGGGCAGGTTCCAAATTGGGCTCGAAGCCAATCCAACGCCAGATTTCCCCGTATGCTTGTTCACCAGATTTTCCCCTACCTGGAGTCTCCTTCCGTCCCTTAAAAAATGGCTGGTCATTACCCAAAATCATAGTTGGTCATGGACCCATTCTTATTTCGGGTCCAATTCGGGAGACTCCAGGCAGAAGGCACATTCTCTCAGAATCTCGATCACTCCGCATCCTTCGGCCTTTCGGCTCGAGAGCTCTCCGCTGGCGCCTGGGTGGCGGCCTTCAAAGGGTCCGCGGAGTCTGTGGGGTAGCGGGTGATGAAGGGCTCCCACCTCCGTTCGCGCCACATGGAAAGAAATGGGAGAAGATGTGTCCAGAAGTGAAAACAAACAACGATTTCTCCTGGAAGGCCATTGGAACACAAACAAACAATCATTTCAGCAGTGAAGATATGGTGCGACAGGTAAGGAATCAACCGCTTGCAACAAGAGTCCCAATGAAGGATGGCTTTTTGTTGGCATCTTGGCTTGGAGCCTGGTGCGATAGGACATGACTCTTTGCGAGATCCGGGTGGTCGAATGAATGAACCCGGTGATTTGGGGGGATTCCCTTAAAGAACACCATAAACGATGGTTTATAGAGGTTGTTGAATGGACCGTGTCTGGGGGATTCCTGAATCAAGGAACCAAAGGTTGGATGCCTGAAGCCCCAAAAGGCTGTTGTTGTTTGGTCAAAAGGCTTTGAGATTGTTTTCAATATTGTATCGATAAAATACGGGTTTTATACGGCCAAATACGGGCAAATCAGGCAAATGACCGGAAACAAAAAAAACAAAACACAACCTTACGGGCAAAAACAGGCCAAATACGCCCTTTGGACCGAAAAAAAAGTGGCCGTTCGGGGTTCCAGGTGGCTTATTTCGCGGTCATTCCAATTCTCATTCCCTGCCTATTGAATCAGCAAGTGAGAGATATCGGATTTCACCTCCCTGAAACTCAGCGGGTGACTTGGATCGGCTTGGTTCGGCCCCTAACTTCTTGCAGAGGGTCAATGGGGCACCCCTCCTTGACCACTAAACCATCGGGCTGAAGGTAGAGTCGAGAAACCCCGCGCTCACTTTGATAGACATATTTCACCCTGAATTTTACGGATGCGAAGGTCCCTGACAAAAATGAGGAAAATGCAATTTCCATAATTTCCGGGCCTTTCCAGGCCCTCCAAAATGATGAGAATGCCATTTCCATGATATATTTCCTCACGTGTCCCAAAAAAATGCAGGGTTCGAAATGTCCAAGGAGGACGTAGAAAACAACAGGCTGCGGCGATCCGCTCAAGATCTGCCATGCCCCCTGAAAGCTTGACTCTGGCACCTTGAGGAAAACGGCTTACTGTGCTTTTAAGCTGAGGTCATTGCTCTAACCTTGAAAGTCTAACCTGGAGTCTCCCTATAAGGACACGAAATAAAAATGGGTCCATGACCAACCATGAGGTAATGCCGAACCATTTTTGAAGGGTCAGAAGGAGACTCCAGGAACATGCAAGACATGATGAGTTTGCTGGTTGGTTCCGATAAATCACTGCAACTTCGAGTTGAATCCGGCGTTCTCCTGTCCAAGTGCGGGTGACACGTTCAATAAACTCCTAACAAATGGGTTCCTTCTGGATATCTATTGGAAGGGAGCAGGATACTTAGTGCTTAGAAAGCAGGCGCATGCTTATAATCTTCGGTTCTAAGTCCAGTCCGAGTGGATAGCTAGGCCGAGCCATTTATCTGTACCGAATCGATCGCCTTGGGTCCATAGACATCAGCTCGATGTGTTCATTAAGACACGCCGTCCACGGTTGTTGTTTCGTGTCTCTCTTTTTATTGTTCTTTTCTTTTTCTGGGAAAACTCCGTTCGACCCAGAAATAACCATGCTAGCCCTTCTCTTCAGACGGGGGAAACACGCAGGGAAACCGTGTAAAGGTTTATGAAGGGAACGATTGGTGAAGAGAATGGGGGATGAACGCTTACCCCCCTGCTCCAAATACCAACTTTTCCTAGGGTATTTTTGAAAAACCGATCGGGTTTCCATGGTAAATACCGATCCCTTTTGTAGTAGAGGCTCGACAAGTCATGCCAACTAAAAAAAGGCCTCGGGTCTTGGGAGGTTCCGGGGGTAGACTGTGCGACTTTTTTGGGGGGTCTCCCCTTCCAGGTCTCCCCAGAGGTGTAAAGAAGCTTAAGCCCATCGGATCCAAGAGCCCTTCCTGGGCTCAGATCTTGAGAGGCCTTATGAGAACCTGGGACCCTGGCGGGTTTTTCACGGGTGATTTACGCTAAGGACCGGGGAAAAAATAGTTTTTTTTTTTTTTTTTTTAATAACAAGATACGGGGTGCCAGGAAGGACTTATCTGGAGGAAATCTAGGAGGAGGGGATTCTATGAATTCTGGATAGACATTCGGATCTAACAAGGCCTTTCGCACACATGGAAACAACAGGTCACCTTTTGAAACCAATCTGGGACGCCACAAGGCTCAGTGATCCGGTCGATTCCCTGCGAGGCTTCAAGAATCGAGTGGCTTGGCCAGAGCAATTCTAAAGAACTTCCTGGAGTCTCCTTCTGACCCTTTAAACATGGTTGGTCATTTCCCAAAATCATAGTTGGTCATGGTTACCCATTTTTATTTCGGGTCCAATTCGGGAGACTCAAAAACTTGCATTTTCTCGCTCAGGTCCTTTAACCCCAAGCTGAAAAAGTCCAGGGATTCCAGAAGCGAACTATTCTCATCTTCTGACCACGCACACCTGGCCAAAGAAATTAGCAACCTGGAAAGCCGTATGGCCGTTTTTTTTGGACGGAACCCGTATTTGGATCATTTTTCCCGTATGGTCATTTTTTGCTGCCCAAAGAAATTAACCACTCGCGGTTTTGCTGACCACACCTGGCCAAACAAATTAACAACTCGCATTGTTTTTGCGGCCTGATGTTTCGTGGTTTCTTCTGGCCTTCACGCTTCTGAAAAGGCCGAGTGAGGGAAACCACAAGGAAGCCGTTGCCATTTTGGGCAACGGACCCCAAAATTGAGAGAAACACCAAACAGACCAAACAGTCGAGTTTCGAAACTCGACTGAGGTGACTTGAGTTTGTCCGAAGCAAACAAATGGTTTGCCTGGAAACCCATATGTGACGTGCTTTTCTGTCCATACGGCTTGGGCCACAAAAAAATGGCCACACGGTCATTTACGGCTTTTTGCCAACAATTTGTTGAAAAATACGGGCTGCATACGGCCAAATACGGCCACCGGCCAGCAAAAGATGACCATACGGGAAAAATGATCCAAATACGGACTCCGGCCGAACAAAAATGACCACACTTATGGCTTTCCAGGTGGTTTAGTGGGAAACCAAAGGACACTCTTGACCAATGTCAAGGTTTCTCAAAGAGAACAAGTCCAATTGACCCGAAATGGCAACGGTTCACCAAACAGGGGGTGCAAACTAAAACCGCCCATGCTCTACCCACAAGCCACTCAGGGACGACCGTGTTGCCACGAAATAAAGGGTCATCTAATGGCCAAACAAGAACCCTGACAAGGTCACTTTTGAAAAAGGAGGTTCATGTCTTCACATAACTCCTGGTGGCTCCTGAACCGCTCCCTCTTTAACGGCAAATGCAGAGGTTGAAAGATCATGGCTCATACCGCATCCGCACAGAATGTGGCGGAAAACTAATAATGCTGACCCATGAACAAGCCTGCACTCATTCATCAGGCAGGGTCCCTTCATATAAAGGATCGCCTCCTGAAAAGCAACCCGCTCAGTTACTCGGCCGGGTTTCAGACAGCGTTGCCCTTCAGCACCACCACGTCACAACGGCATGTCATGGGTGAATTATAATATTTCACCAACCTGAAATAAGGTGGTTGGGAGCTATTCCCCACATAAACCACCATCTGGGGTGAGGTCGCGTGAGGTCGTTATGATTCACCCAGATGTCATATAATTCCTCACTGCTGTCTTCCTGCGTCATTGCCTTGCGCTGGCGGTTTCACCTCGAACCCCACGTGGGCAAGCCTTTGGAAACGGAAAACACCGGCGCAGCTCACCTCATGTTCATCTATTTTAGCGACACAGATTTGCACGGTCCATGCTACAACAGCAACAGATTCCACTCAGCTGGTCTTGCACCCGGCGGCTGTCTCCAGCGAACTCTGCACGACAACAGTCCCAGAATCAAGAATGGCAGCAAAAGCGGATTGCGTTGCTTGGATGTGCTAAACGTTCCTCAGCTGCTCTTTCACCTGCCTGCATTTTCAACCAAGGCCCGGTTGGATGTGCTTGGTGTTTTCACCATGAACAGTTGCTTGGATGTGCTGGACGTTTCTGAGTTGATCTTGCACCTGGCTGCTGTCTCCGCCGTCTTTTGGAGCACCCCAGGTCACAACATCCCCAGATTCAAGAATGGCAGCAAAAACGGATTGAGTTGCTTGGATGTGCTGGGATCAGCTGCTCTTGCACCCCTGGCTGCTGCAAATCTGGTTGCCTGCACGCTCCTCAGCTGCTCTTGCACCTGGCTGCAGTCTCCGCCATAGCCCGGATTGCCCCAGGTGCACCTTCAGATCCTCTTGGCAGCAAAAACGGATTGAGTTGCTTGGATGTGCTGGACATTGATCAGCTGCTCTTGCACCTGGCTGCTGTCTCCGCCGTATTCAGGACAACCCCAGGTCACAACAGCCCCAGATTCAAGAATGGCTGCAAAAGCAAATCTGGTTGCTTGGATGGTCTGCACGCTCCTCAGCTGCTCTTGCACCTGGCTGCAGTCTCCGCCAAGCCCGGATGCCCCAGGTCACACAGCCCCTGATTCTAGAAGGGCAGCAAAAGCAAATCTGGTTGCTTGGATGGTCTGCACGCTCCTCAGCTGCTCTTGCACCTGGCTGCAGTCTCCGCCATAGCCCGGATTGCCCCAGGTCACAACAGCCCCTGATTCAAGAATGGCAGCAAAAGCACCTTCAGTTGCTTGGATGTGCTGGGCGTTCCTCAGCTGCTCTTGCACCTGGCTGCTGTCTCCGCCATAGCCCGGCTTGCCCCAGGTCACAACAGCCCCAGATTCAAGAATGGCAGCAAAAGCAGTCTGAGTTGCTTGGATGTGCTGGACGCTCCTCAGCTGCTCTTGCACCTTGCTGCAGTCTCCGCCATAGCCCGGATTGCCCCAGGTCACAACAGCCCCAGACTCAAGAATGGCAGCGACAGCAGTCTGAGTTGCTTGGATGTACTGCACGCTCCTCAGCTGCTCTTGCACCTTGCTGCAGTCTCCGCCATAACCCGGATTGCCCCAGGTCACAACAGCCCCAGATACAAGAATGGCAGCAAAAGCGGATTGAGTTGCTTGGATGTGCTGGGCGTTCCTCAGCTGCTCTTGCACCTGGCTGCTGTCTCCGCCAGATTCTGGATGACCCCAAGTCACAACAGCCCCAGATTCAAGAATGGCAGCAAAAGCACCTTCAGTTGCTTGGATGTGCTGGGCGTTCCTCAGCTGCTCTTGCACCTGGCTGCTGTCTCCGCCATAGCCCGGCTTGCCCCACGTCACAACAGCCCCAGATTCAAGAATGGCAGCAAAAGCGGATTGAGTTGCTTGGATGTGCTGGGCGTTCCTCAGCTGCTCTTGCACCTGGCTGCTGTCTCCGCCATATTCTGGATTACCCCAGGCCACAACCTCGTCTCTGTGACCATGCAAGGCAAATGCCCTGCGAGTGGCAGCCAATCTGCCCAGTTGCGCAACGGCTACCACAACATCCCCATCTCGCAATCCGGCCTCACTCAGCGTAGCCGTCAAATCGAGCTGTCCACCTTTCGCAATGAGCCTCAAGCGGCGCTGGAAATGCTGCTGCGCTGCAACCCTCAGCTCGCTGATGGGCGTCGACGGTGAGACTGCTATGGAGCAACCATCTCCGCTGGGCAAGTGAACATCCACCTTCATGGCACGGGACGATGGGTGCATTCTTCTGTTGCCAAACAGGTTTTCTGCGCGGGCAACATGAGAATCTGGGGGGAATGCTGCGAGACTCGGCCTTGAAAGAGCGAAGAGGTGCTGTACGCTCATCTCTTTCATGTGTTGCCGTACACTCCCCATGCGAGACTCATGTGGTGAATGATCTGCTGAACCCGTGCAAACCACAGGAAGCCTCCGCAAAATGGATCCCTATACCGGGTCTGGAAAAAGTAAGCTAACAAATTCCCGGTTGGGGAAACAAAAAAAAACACGCAGAAGACGAGCTTTCGGTGATTGCTGGAGGCTCCCTAAGGTTACGTTAAAAAAAAAGAGGTCATGACCCAGGAATGATCCTTTTGCTCAGTTGCCCCCCCCAAAAAAATAACCTGAAACAAAAAGTGATCGCCTTTTGGGTTGCCATGACGATGTGATCAATTCAGGGAAACCAAAGGTTAGATCCGGTCGATTCGCTGCAAGTGAGTTGGGTCGATTCGACCAGTCATTGTATGTAAGGGGTTTGGGGAGACTTCAGGCACGTCAGCTATCTCCAAAACCTCCATTTTCTTAAGTCCCCTGGAAAAAAATATGAACATATTTCCAGTAGTGATAGATTTCCTTTAAAACCAACAGGGGGAAAAATAAACAACTTAACCAAATGGAAGAAAATTAAAAGGTGCAACATGGAATAGCTCTGGAGGTTTTGTTTTAAAGGGTCGCCTTCGTTTTACAGGGTTTTAGCCCTATTCCACTTGAATACGTCCTTGAGGCGGAGTATTTTTGGGGATCCCTCACATGAAAAAAAAAACATATAAAAAGTACGTCCTGGAGGCGGAGTATTTTGGGGATCCCCCACATGGTGAAAAAAAAACAAAGTTAGGGCTGGCCGTTTCAACGCACTGGTCCAATGCTCTGTGATCCAACCCTTGTCTGGTTTCTGGTCGAGTGCCCAGAAACTTTCCTGCGTTCACCTTCGGAAGGTCTCTAGGTCCTCCAGTAGTGAGGTTAGAATAAGGGTACCGTTTGTTTTTTCTGTAGTCTATTTTAGTAGGGGAACCCTCCCAACCAAAAAGGGTAAAAGGGCACTGCTGGGTAGCATTTTTGATTGGCTCGCCATTTTTCGAGGCTCGCCATTTCCACATGTTTGCTTTGACTTTGAACGGACACAAAAAACCCACCCATGGAGGGTCCCAAGTCGAAAATAAAAGGCTCTCTCTTTTGCAGTTCGGTCACACAGCGTTGACCATGACCAGGGTTCCTTCAGCAAAACACAACAGACACACACACACACACGTGGTCTTGTCTTAAAGTAAGCGAAGCCCCCCTCCCCCCCACCCCCCAAAAAAACAACAACACAAAAACCAAAAACCTAAAACACATAAAATATGGCCGGGGAACCCCTCTTGGATTAAAAGAACTCCAACCAAAACGGTGGAGCTCCAACCAAAAAACGGTCGCTTCAGAGGCGCAGGGCCTGGCCGCCTGGCTTAACCTCCGCTCGCTCGCCGGCTCAGGCGCCAGCTTAGCGCCGGAGGTCTGCACGGTATAGCCCAGGACCTCGGGTCGCGAGCCCAAAGGACGTTGGAAACCAAAGGTGATCACCTTGTGGGGAAATTTGCAAAAGGTCAAAAATGTTGAAAAGGTCTACTAAAAATGGGAACCCATGGGAAAGCCAAAAGGTCAGAGCTGGTCGATTCGCTTTGGGCAACTGAGTCTAGGGGGTTCCTTGACCTGAGGGCACCTTTTCCAGCTCGGTCCAGCGAGGTCCCATGCCCACCTCCCACCACACACACGCCTGAAATACTACTCAGCTTCCCTCTAGGTGGTTTGGGTTCGTGGTTTGGTGATCTGCTGGGGCAGTTTCCCAATCATTGCAGTGCCTCGAGTGATTTGAGAGAGTGCCAAAGTATCCTAGGTCCAGTGCCCGACCTCTCGCCCCTGTTTTGGTTGGGAAGGTCCCCTACTAAAATAGACAGGAACAAGTTGGTACCAACTTATTCTAACCTCTCCACTGGAGGAGGACCTAGAAGAAGATCCTCGATGAGTATGGGACCTTACCCTAGGAGCCCCCGCGGGATCGATTTCATTTGAGGCTTTTGGGGTTAGAGGAACCCCCTCATATTTAGGGTCCCTTGGGGACGATGGGAATTCGAGGTTCCAACCTTTCTTTGATTGGTAGTGGAAGCTAGTGGAGATGAAAAGGCATGGGAGAAGGTTGGAAGATCAGGAGCGAGATCAAGATCAGCGACCTGATGAGGAAACCCATCATTATAGGGGTAACTTCCCCATTCTTTCTAGACAACCACCAAACACCCTGGGGAAATGGCTGGTTTTTGAAAATAATGAAGGCTGAAAAGAACGGGGAATCAACCTCTAGAATCATTCCACCTTGACGCAATTCTCATAGAGAAAAAACACTGAGTATGCCGGACCCTCAAAAAATCCAACTCATAAAACGGGAATTCTAGAGCAACCCAAATGGCTGTGGGTCAAAAATAGGTACCCCAAATGGAACCCTGACAAGTGGAAACATGTACCAAAACCTGTGGTCCCTTGGTGGTTTAATTTAGACCCATACCCAAATGGTGAATTCCTTTTTGTTGAGGGTAGTTTGAGGGTTCAGGTGGGCTTGCAACAAACGGATTCTCTTCTTCGTTTCAGTGCTTTGTTTGCTTTGTTGGGGGGTCCCTCAAAACAACAACACTCATGGAATGTTGTTCAGCTTCCCTCTAATTGGTGGTTTGGTGATTTGGTGGTTTGGACTGGCGGTTTCCCATGTACCCCCCACAAGAACCAGGGACCTGTTCAAATCCCCAAACCACAAATCCACACCACCACCTAAGGGTGACCTGACCCACTGAGTATGGGCTTGCACAAAACTGACTCTCTCTTCTTTCCACCCCCAAACCTAAACATAAACAGAACTAAACAGAACCAACAACAAAAAAAGCTTGAACAACATGCCAACAGCACGTCAGGGGCCTGAAATAGAATACCTCGACCAGAAAGAACTAGCCTTGAAGAAGGGATTTCACCAACCATATGTTTGGGCAGTAACTCATCTTTTAAGTTGGTAGCTTAAAAGTCCAGGTACCCTCGAAGAAGTCCACACCATTCAAGGATGTGTGTGTGTGTGTCTCTGTGTGTAAGTGTGTGTCTCTGTTTGAAGGCAAGCCTCCCACGCGTCTTCATAGGTGTGACTTTTATGTCGAGTTGGCTCCCGTTTTGGGGGTGTTGTCTATTATTTTTTGGGGGTTTCGGGGTCGTTTGGGTGTTTTGGGGGTTTTGAGTGGATCCTGGTTATTCGTCGATTTTTTTTGTCGGCGAAGGTCACCCTTGAAACCTCAACCAGGGCCCCTTGCCGACGCCATATTGCTGGGCTGTCCGTGTTCAGATCCCCTTCCTAAGTGACGAACTTCTAGTGGGTTGAAATGGAAACCCAACCACTACTTGGAGTCTCCATGACCCAATAAAAACGCTTGGTCATTACCCATAAAACAATGGGGGGGACTCATTTATATTTCGGGACAGAAGGAGACTCCAGGTAAACACTAAAAAGCTCAACAGCTGAGCCAAGTCAACCCTTCGATCAAACTTTGTCCTTTTGCCTTTTTTTGTCGGGTGGCAAGCCCTCGGTTGCCTAGGTTTGCATGGAGCCACTGGGGTTGACTTCAAGGGAACTAACGGCTTCCCATTTGCTTTTTCGTCCCCTGGAAAAAACCCAGTCATATTATCATGTAGTGAAATCGATTCCCTTTAAAACCAGCCGCCTGGACATTCCAACGAGTACTTGTTTCTTGTAGTTTCTGTGTGTGCCTCATTTTGCAACGCAAACACCCGCAAAATCCCGCAAACGCCTAAGGGAAAACGCCCGCAAATGGCCGCACCACGCCCGCAAAAAAGCCGCACAACGCGCGCCCGAATCGCCCAAAACGCCTTAAATCGTGAAACACACGGGCAAAAAGTACGCAAAGGAAAATCCAGGCGGGAGCAATAAAACAAATACTCATTTCAGCAAATGGAAGTTCGACTTCCACTTGGAACGGATGAGCAATTAACATATCTATATATATATATATAGTTATTTATAACGGATGATAAATAATCATGTTTTTTTCATTTATCTCTATATATGTATATATATATATATATATTCATCAATAACAAACACATTGGGTGCCGAAAACAAGGGACCCCAGACTCCGCTTTTCGATCTAAGCCTGCCGGCCGCCAACATGCAGACCCGGCCATGGGCGAGCTCCGCCTCGCGATACCTCGGGTTTCCCGAGCTCGAGCTCGGCCGATTTCGGGGGGGGCAAGCGGCGGGGGGTTGAGGGGTTGATTCGGCCCCAGGGTGTGGTTGTTACCTCGCAAGAGGACCTGGAGTCTCCCTAAGGACCCTTTAAACAAGGGGTCATTACCCAAAATAATGGGGTCATGGACCCGTTTTTAAAGGGTCATGGAGACTCCAGGGAGTCCTTTTGCGTTGCCTTCTTACGGGGTGTTGAAACCGGCCGTTGACAAAAGGCCTAAGTTACTCAGGCCGAGTGGAGTCTCTCTAAGGACCCTTAATACAAATGGGTCCATGACCCTTTCCATGATTTTGGGGTAATGACCACCATTTAAGGGTCATGGAGACTCCAAGTGGTTGTTAGTTGGAAACCCCAAATGGCTTGCCACCTGGAAAATGAAACGAACAAACAAATCTGCGGCAGGAAGTGGTTGAATTCTGAGCCATCCGATTCTGCAATGAAATAGGTCTGTCGTCTTTTTAAGGACACCCCGTTTATTGTGTGTGTGGTTCTACAGGGAAACCAACATGAAACGATTGCACACTTTTCGGGACCTATTTCAAGACACACCCAAACGGAGAAAACACAAATATAAGGCGATCGCCTTTTGGAGATGCCGGAGTGGACTGGCAACCAGTCCAAGCTGTTGTTCACTCAAGTCCAGGAACTCCGACCTGCCTGATGAATTGCTCCAGACCCACTTAGTTGACGTTGCAAGGGGAGCAAACAAAATAAATTTTAGCAGTTAGGTGGTTGGATTTCCACCACTAAACCACAAAAGGCAAAAATGTAAGATGTGTCCCAACAATAACCATGAAAGTGTTGCACACTCCAGGAACTCAAACCTGTCTGATCTGGGCTGCCCGTTTTCTGGGCCCCGATCGCTAAAAGTGACGAACTTTTGGGTGAAATAGGGCAACTACCACTAGACACCAAAAGGATCCAAAAAGCTCCGGTTTTAGTGGGTTAAATACGGAAACTGCCGAATCTAAACACCAAAAGGATCCAAGAAGCTCAGTTGCACCGGATGGCCGCGGGCTTCGCCACCAAAGACATGGGGTTCTCCGCTGGTCCCGGGAAGATAGCGAGTGATTGCCGGAAAGGGCCCTTCACTTTGGAACTGCGTCAAAGAACAGGGATCCTGAGAAGCTAAGGGCCCGGATGACAGGCAGCCAAGTGAATTGCTCCGGACTTGAGCCAGGGTAGGACCTGGGAAGCTTGGGCTAGGGTCTTTTCGCGTCCTCCCTCCAACTATAGACAGTTGCTCACATGCTGGGTAAAAAAAAGAAGATAACGTAAGAGTCATAGGCTTCACTACTGTGGATGGAGGTGAGTCCGAAGAAGGGGATGAACTTTCCGACCGTCTCAGGCAGAAAGGCGGAGGTGCGGACCGCCTTGGCCACCACGTCGCCCCTGCGGCACTGTGGCTGCACTGTGAGCGTTGTAGTCGCCATTCTGCGCACGCATGGTTGCCCCTTCTGACCTAGGTCCTCCAGTAGAGAGGTTAGAATAAGGCTACCAACTTGTTCCTGTCTATTTTAGGGGAACCGAATCTCCCAGCCAAAAAAGAAAGGGACGGTTTTCAGGGCACCAATCGCTGGTTCTTGCGCCATACCTCGCTCGCCTTTTCGCCGTGGCGCCGAAAGTCGCCGGAACCCATCAAGTCATCCGCCGGGATGTCAGCTGAACTCAAGACTTGGTGGGTAGAGAGTGAGGAATGACCCCAAAGCATCGCTTATGAAGTTTCCTTTAAGGGAATAAGGTAGGTAGAGAGTAAGAAATGGAATGAGCCGTTCTTTTGCCATCGTTTATGAAGTTTCCTTTAAGGCTAGGTCCAGTAGAGAGGATAGAACAAGGGTACCATTTCTTTTTTCTGTAGTCTACTTTAGGGGAACCTACTGGGGGACCTAGCAAAAGGACCCCCAGGTTCATTCCATTTCTCATTCCCGGGGCCCGCGCCACGGAAGCAGCCGCGTGTTCTTGGCCTGAGAGCAGTCGAGTCGAGGCAAAGGGCTGGCGGGTAAGGTGGACCCAGGAATAATAACCTGGACCCCCAAAAGACCGATTCCTTTTTGTTGCCTTGGACCCAGAAAAAAAAAGGTACAAAGCCAGAAACAAAAAGGGGTCTTTTGGTGGTCCAGGAAACCCGTCCCATTCTTCGGGGAGTGTTCCCTCCAACAATGGTCTGACTCCCCACTAAAAGAATCGGGACCCCCCCCCTAGGAATCAAGCAGGGGTTTATTCATCCGGGGTTAACATTACCAGGATGCATAAATGGTATGTACCTCGACCCTCAAAAGTCCAACTTAAAAATAGCATCTTTCTTTGGTTGTAAAGGGAAACAGAAAAGGAAAACCGACAGCAGTTTTGGGGTCCGCCTTAAAAGAGACACACCCAAACTTGCCCAAAAGGAAACCAACTCTCCAAAACACCTGTCCCTAGTTCCTGTCGACCCTCTAAATAACGAACCCAAGCTTTGGTTTCCCTAAAGGAAACCACCAGTTGGATGGCACCAGTTGGATGGTTTATGTCTGGAGTCTCCATGACTCTTTAAAGATGGGGTCATTACCCAAAATAAAGGGGTCAATTTTTAGTTCGCGTCATGGAGACTCCAGGTAAGGGTCATTCCATTTCTCATTTTTTGCCTATCGCACCAGCAAACTTCCTCCCATTGCCGTGTTGCACCTGTGAGTCTGCAAAAGCTCAGCTTTTTGTAGGGACAGGTGCCATGGTGGGAGGGCAACTGATGGCTGTTTGGGTGGAAAAAGCCCATCACTCGCCCGAAACTTAGTAAGTCTGAAGATCCAACAACAAAAAATCCGAATGCATTATACACCTGAACATTGCCATGTAAATGGTGGTGTCCCTTTATTTTGGTGTTGACAAAGCAACATGTTTCAAATAGTGGCAACATGAATTTCTTTTAAGGATCCCTGAACAAGCAGCCAAGCTTGCGGCGGTGGAAAAAGCTTGATTCCCCCCCTCCCAGAAGAAGAAAAACGTTAAAGTCTGAAGATCCAAAAAGCAGCGCTTGGTAAGTGGCCAGTCCAGTGGGTTCTATCCTCTGACCGGATATTCATGCACCAGTAGCATGAAGAAAGACTACCAGGGGGGAAGGCTAAGCCAAGGATAAGCCAAGGAAAAACCCTTAACAAGGCCTGAATGGGTGAATATGGGACCCCCTTGCCCGATATCCCTTCTGGGGGTCTATGAGATATGGTGAGTAACAATCAGCTAGCATATGCCCACTTCCCCGTGGATTCCCCCGGGCATGTTGAAAAGGTCCCAGTCAATTAGCATTCATAGCTATTGAAGTACACCAACAACTCCATTCTGTACTGCAAGGCATAGTCCATGAGCATCAACCCCTCCGTTCGGAGTCTCAAGCCGGTGTCCGCAAGCCGCGGATGTCTGCTCAACCTTTGGAGCACACAGACTAGGTCCTCCAAATTTTGGAGCTTAGAATAAGTTGGAACCCACTTTTTTTTCTCTAGTCTAATTCTCTTAGTAGGGGAGCTTTTTCCTCCCCAAAGAAGAAACGGTAAAAGGAAGGGCACCAATTGCTGGGGGACCTCCCCGCCCAGCTCAGCAGGTCAAGATTCGTTGAGCGCATCCGCAAAGAACGAAGGGGGCCACACTTCTTGGCTGGAAGAAGAGGACCCCGGCAAAAATGAAATATATGTTTGCCTGGAAAATGTGGAAAACAAAGGCACCCCAAAAAAAGCAACAAAAAACAAACAAACACAAAAACACAAAAAGTGGAGCTAATTCTGGGGAAGACTTGCGAAGGCGCAAATGGAAGCGGGGGTTGATCAATATTCCTGGCCCCAACATGACCATGGCTAGCTTATCCCATGGAGTGGTGAATGTCACCTTTTTGGATGGTTTCCCTAATGGTCACCCCATGTGGGTATGAGTCAAAATTCAACCACCAGGAGTTGGACCAGGTTTTAGTCTATGTTTCCATTTACCAGGGTTCCATGTTGGGGTTATACCCTATTTTTGACCCATACCCACATTTTTGGCGTTCGATCCGCCAAGTTGGTAAGTGGTTGACAACCGTTCGGTTGTAACCCACTTATACGTGTTTTCGTGAACCTGGGGTGAACAACTTGTTCCAAGGGGGGAAAACAAAAAACAGAGTCCCCCGTGAATGTGGGGTTCACAACTTCTTAGGGGGTGAAACCCCCAAATTGGCGATCAGAGAGATTAGAATCAGGGTAGCCTTTTTTTCTGTATATAGTCTGTTTTAATAGGGGAACCCTCCCCACCAAAAAGGGAAAAAGGGCACTGGGGGACCTAATAGCAACCCGGCGAATTCGCACGCTTCGGGCCGGTGGGCCTGCGAAGGCTTCTCCGACGGCTTTCTCGCAAATCTCTTTGCGGATGCTTCCAGTTGCGTTTTCGCCCCCTGGAAAAAATGAGCAACGTATGTCCAGTGACAGCTTCCCTTTTAAAACCAACAGGTTGGAAAATAATAAACATACTCATTTCAGCAAATGGAAGTATGGGACTCAGAAATGAAGGGTCACCCGGATATGGACCGAAAAGTGGGAAGCTAAATTCAGGGATCCTTACATTATACACCTGAACATTGCCCTGTACATGGTGGCTTCACTTTATTTTGGTGTTGAAAAAACAACATGTTTCAAATGGTGGCAAAATGAGCATCTTTTAAGGAGCGCTGAAAGGTCGGTTTTTCGTCGATTCGCTCTGCTTGAGTTTTTCTGTGGGCCCTGCGGCTTGTAACTCAACGAATAAAAGTCTCCGCGGAACAAGGAAACCACCTGGGTCTACGACCCCATTATTTGGGGTACTGACCATGACCAACCATTTTTAAAGGGCCATGGAGACTCCGGGCAAGTTTGGAGCCCCTGCTACAATTCCAGTGCTACCTTCCAGTTCCATTCTTTCCACCCAGGGATCCTTGAATCTTTCTAGAAAACCTCCGGACACCCAGAGAAACGGATCCGGCTTTTGAAAAGAGCGATGGTTGAAAAGAATGGGGAATCCGATAGAACAATGGGATGGTGCGGCTGGCCAAAAATACATGACGGCAACAGCAAAGCATCTTCCACGAAGGTCGACGCCGCTCGGGCCACCGGATACGTTGAACCTGGGTGTTTAAACTACAAAGTAGGTCCTAACCATTGTCATAACGGGATCCCCGGTGGTGATACTGGGAAGGGTTACCCCACTTATGTCCAGGGTTTTAAGCTACCACCCTCAAACGTCCAACTAAATCTCAGTTGCCCAAAGGACCCAGAACTAAAAGGTTAACCTTTTGGCACCTCTACTAAAAATGGACCAAAATGGGAAAACCAAAAGGTCAAAAGGTCGGCTTTGGACAACTCAGAAATGGGCTATAGACCCCCAAACTTCTGGTTGGTGACCTTGCTCAAGGGTAGTTGAGGGAGGCAGTTCCTGGGAAACGTCCGGTCTCTCAAACTAGAGGACCCAACAAAATGCTTGGTCTTCTCTTGGTTGGCGTTGGAAGGGGAGCCAAAATTTGAGAATTTTAGCAGTTAAGTGGAGTTGGATTTCAACCACTAAACCACAACAAGCAAACATGTAAAAACAAATGTTGCCCAGCACCAACCATGTTGTGCTTTTCCTTTCAAACCATACCTCCTTTTTTTCGTAGAGGGTCGACATCACACCCTAGAAAAAGAGGCCGGGTATTTGGGGTTTTTCATTTTTTGGGGTGGCTTTTCCTTTCCCTCCCAAAATGACCAGCTTCTCCCTCTCATTTTGGAGGCCCCACCGCGGCTTTCGCGCGCCTCTCCCAGGTCACGGCGAATCCCCCCGAGGCTCCGGGCGAAGCCCGCCGGGTCGAAGCCGGCATCGCCCACGTAGGGCCCGATGATGTTGTTGGTCAGGTTCTGAAAAAACATGACCCGCTGGATACTGCAACGACCCCTCTGCAAAAAGTGAGTGAGTTTCACTTTTTAGTGGGTTTAGTCTTGAAAACCCAAAATGATTTACCGAAAAGTGAAAGTCTAAAGATCCAACCCACCAGCAGTCAAGGTATGGAGTCGAACTTTTGTTGAGGTGCATCCCAATTTGTTTGGGTTCAAGGGGAAACCAAATGGACCAATTTGTTGAGTCTCCATGGGCTCGAACTACTTTGAGGGTACAGGGGACTTTGATGATAACTTTTGCGGCGAGTCTCCCGAATTGGCCCGAAAAGAAAATATGGCTGCCCGGAGTCTCCCTAAGGACCCTTTAAAAATGGTTGGTCAAATTACCCAGAATAATAGGGTCATGGACCCATTTTTTAGGGTCATGGACTCCAGGTGTGGCGAATTCAAAAAACAAAAGGAAATTCCAAAATGGGTTGCCCGATCGGTAAGTTGAAACATGGGTACCAAAACCTGCGGGGCAAACCCCTTCTGTTTAATTTTGCGCCACACCCATATGGGTCCATGACCAACCATGAAATTTTGGTACATGGACCAACCATTTTTCAAAGGGCCGTGGAGAATGCAGGTACCCTGTTTGGTGGGGTCTAAAGGGAAACCAAATGGAAACCGACCGATTTGGGGGGTCCCCGAAAAATGACACACTTAGATGGGGTCCTAAAGTTTCGCGCTCTTTCCACCTACGTCGGTCTCTTGCAGAACGAAAAAGCGCCGACCTCAGTTTTCGTAAACGGGTGTGTCATGTTTTAGGGGACCCCCGACATGTTTGGTTTGTTGGGTGTCTTTCCGGTTTTCCTTCAAAACCCACAGAAAAGGAGGTACCTGGAGTCTCCATGACCCGCAATAAAAATGGGTCTCTGACCAACCATTATTTTGGGTAGTGACCAACCATTTTTTAAAGGGTCGTTAGGGAAACTCCAGGTACTGCATGGGACCTTCATTCCCGGATCGGGCCTCAAAACTCTGAGGTGAAACCCATTTTCTTATGCAGGGATCCTGACATTATACACCTGAACATTGGTGGTTTCCCCCTATTGTGGTTGAAAAAGCCATGTTTCAAATGGTTGCAAAATGGCCATCTTCTAAGGAGCCCAGAAAAAAATGGGTCTTTTGAGACTCCACAAATTGGCGAAGACGGCTCTGGAGCTGAACTGGGATTAGGCATTAGCCACCCACTCCGCCAGCCAACTCCGCCATTTTCTTATGTAGACTTCTTTCGGGTCCAGGTACCCGAATGTAAAATACCCAAAACGAAAGAACCTGGACCCCCCAGGAGTGTCCAGAACATGTAAGCAAGCGAATACGCACCTGACGACACTTGAAGGGAGCCCTGCGCCCTTCCATCTTTATTGCGTTTGGAACTCTCAAAATTGGTGCTCTCCAATGGGTTTCCCTTTAAAACAAAAAAACAACAAAGATAACACCTTTTCTGCTCTTGCACCTGGCGGCTGTGCCCGTCGTATTCTGGATAACCGTGCCGGACGTTCCTCAGCTGGTCTCGCACCTGGCTGCTGTCCCCGCCACAGAACGGGTTGCCCCAGGCCACAACAGCCCCAGATTCAAGAATGGCAGCAAAAGCACCACAACACGGATTTCTAGTTGCTTGGATGTGCTCGACGTTCCTCAGCTGCTCTTGCACCTGGCTGCTATCTCCGCCATATTCTGGATGACCCCAAGGCCCAAGTCACAATGGCTCCAGATTCTAGAATGGCTGCAAAAGCACTCTCAGTTGCTTGGATGTGCCGGACGTCCCTCAGCTGGTCTCGCACCTGGCTGCTGTCTCCGCCATAGTCTGGATCACCCCAGGACACAACAGCCCCAGATTCAAGAATGGCTGCCAAGGCAGATCTAGTTGCTTGGATGGTCTGGACGTTCTTCAGCTGCTCTTGAACCTGGCTGCTGTCTCCGCCATAGTCTGGATCTCCCCAGGTCACAACAGCCCCAGATTCAAGAATGGCAGCAAAAGCACCACAATACGGATTTCTAGTTGCTTGGATGTGCTCAACGTTCCTCAGCTGCTCTTGCACCTGGCTGCTATCTCCGCCATATTCTGGATGACCCCAAGTCACAATAGCTCCAGATTCTAAAATGGCTGCAAAAGCACAACCGGTCGCTTGGATGTGTTGTACATTCCTCAGCTGCTCTTCCACCTGGCTGCTGTCTCCGCCATAGTCTGGATCACCCCAGGTCACAACAGCCCCAGATTCTAGAATGGCTGCAAAAGCACAACCGGTCGCTTGGATGTGTTGTACATTCCTCAGCTGCTCTTGCACCTGGCTGCTGTCTCCGCCATAGTCTGGATCACCCCAGGTCACAACAGCCCCAGATTCAAGAATGGCGGCAAAAGCATATTTAGTTGCTTGGATGTGCTGCCCTTGCACCTGGCTGCTATCGCCGCCAACGCGTGAATTCCCCCAAGTTACAAGCCTTTCGTGGGCATCGAAAGCAAAGGCTACATCAGTGGCAGCCAGTTTGCCAAGCTGCGCTAACGCAGCCACCACGTCCCTGCCATCTCGCAACCCGGCCTCACTCATCGTGGCGGTAAAATCAAGCTGCTGGCCTTTCGCGGCGAGTGTCAAGCGGCGCTGGAAATGCTGCTGCGCTGCAGCTTTCAGCTCGCTGACGGACGTCGCTGGTGATACTGCAATGGAGAGAGCATCTCCACTAGACAAGCACACATCCACCTTCATGGCGCAAGAAGGTGTCTCTGGTGCTTTCTGCTCCCCTGCTAAAAGTTTAACTTTCAGTGGTTTAGTGGAAAACCCATTAGTGGGCGAAAAGTTAAAGTCCTAACAGCCCTGGGCAAAATGCACCAAAGGTATCTCTGGCGCATTTGGAGATACACCATGTGGAGTTTGCCGCGTCTTTGGAGGGGACCCAGGCCCCCGGGAAGCCCAAACGAT